>APFE030830877.1:108850-148282 GCA_000404065.3 Pinus taeda
TGGCCTGTGGCTATTCGGTAAAGACCTTTACTTCTAAGTAAATCCACAATGTAGGACCACCATTGGAAGTAGTTGGTGCTATCAAGGATAACTTGGCATGAACTTTCCATTTTGAGAGAAACTAAAGCTATATATGCTGAAACTAAGTGTTCCAATGGAACGAGCTCGAAAAATTAGGTTGGTTAAAAAAAACGGCTCTGAAAATGGCTTCCGGATGAAGAAGTTATGACCTTTTTAAAAAATGTTGATGAAGGCACCGGCAAAGTGCGGGAATGTGCAGAAATGAAAAAAAACGCTCCTTTTTCAACAAAAAGGATATTTTAACCCAAGACCTCTACTCTCTTATATTAGCTTTCAACCAAGTGAGCTATACAAAAAGATAGAGAGAGAGAGAGAGAGCGGGGGGGGGGCTTTGTTTTCTTTTAGTCACGGATGCTTTGGATTGCGTGCTTGCTTGAGAAAGCTCTTTTTCTCCCTACAAAACAAAAACACAAAACCAAACACGAACATGAAAAAAAAACAAGCCTTACGGCTTAAAGTTAGCTTTACCTAGAAACTAAATATTTTCCTCAATGTTTCTGATTTTCCGAGATCACACTAAGGTGCAGGGAAAAGAGCATACGCATGAGAAAAATCCTTCCTTTCTGTTTCTGGTTTGCCCAGATCGCACAGAGTCGCAGGGTAAAGAGCATACGTAGAAATGAAAGGTATAGATCCAGTAATAAAAGGAGCTAAATAAACTGAAACTGAAATAAACAGAGAGAAAATAACAGTAAACTACAAATAAACACTGTATACCTCCAGATCTAAAAAAGGACGCAGCTAGGGCTACTAGAAACCTTTTCGTGTGAAACGAAAGGGGTTCCTTACTGGAACAGATGCTCCCAACACAACAGAGCAGTCCTCTCGGCCTGAAAGTAGTCAGAAACAGCAGATCTAGGAGATGGCAGTCGGATGCAGTTCAACCGACTTCAGATTTGGATCACCAACGGACGCAGCCCTCGAATAGCTCTGATACCATGTAGGAATTTACAGGGTAAGTTCCTCAGACAGAACACCAAAAGGACACCTCTCACAAACAGATCACAGATCAATATACCAGTATTTTGATGTGGTTAAAACCCTCAAAGAGGGAAACAGTCCAGGGCCTGTGCCAACGATGCCACTACAGGCAATTTATTAATAAAAGAATGAAAATTTACATAAGCTTCTCTCATGCCCAGTTAACCTACAAATGACCCTCCATGCGCTTTAAATAGAATTCATGGACCAATCGGGTGTCAAGCCACGGATCAAGTGTCGGTAATACCGAGGAGAGAATGAACCGTCGGATCACTACATATCGTGACCGTCGGATTGTAAGTTACAAATGTACATAGTAAAGAAACACACTTTACCTAACTCTATACTAGACCAAGTTATACTTAACTATTCCTATGTGTCGGAATATCCTAACACTAACTACCTAGGAAGATGAAGAAGCATGAGTTTTATGTCAAGTAGTCTAGGCATGGTTCCATATGACATAAAGTTTCACCATGTTTGAAGATTATTTGGCCATGTAAGGGGAATACGCTGCAAGGAATTTTGGTCATCATGCTAACCTAGATGAGCAAATGCTAGATCATTTGGATACATCCAAGCTTTGATAAAATATGGATGCTACATGGTTATCTAAGCATCCAGGCATTTGGGAGTGGAATAAGAAAATTCTAAAGAAAATGGTCAGAGGTAGATTTCCCATTTCCAAACATAAAGTGGACACGAATATGACATGGTAGCACATATGGAGGTAGGTGGTGGTGACAAAGTGGTCGATATCACTCAGATTGATGATGTGGCACCCTAGTGTGAGGACATTTGGGAGGTAGATTTCACTATTTTTGGTGGTGAATATGACATGGTGGTACATGTGGCATATAGAGGGTAATACAAGTGACTTCTAGGTGGTTCTAGGTGGCAATGACATGGCTTGAATGATGAAGTGGCACTCTACGGTCATGATCACATGTTAGGTGGATTCGACCTTTTTTGGGCAGTCAAGTGGCCCCTTTCCAAGTGACATGTGGTAGTGACATGGCATGATAGGTGGAAAATATATGACATGGTTGACAACGTAGAAATGTGATGGTAGGTTTTGGTAGGCCTTCACATTCGTGCTAGGAAGATATTTTGTAATGCTTTGTAGTGTTAAATGTTTTGATGTTTTTTTCATGTTTTGGAAATAAGAGGAAAAATGTCATCAATACATTTGAGGGCCTGCATGTGCAAATGTTTAGCAATTTAATTAAGACCCATATGTTAGATCCCTAGATATAGGACTTAGCATAAACCTTAAGGTAATTTGGAAATGATGTCAAGGTTAAGGTGTTATTTAGGCCACAAGGCATCTGGTGGTACAGTTTCACTATGAAGGGAATAAGGGACTGACTATTAGATCCTTAGATTTATCCATGTTTGAGGGTATTCAGGCGAAGAGTTAATTCATAGGTAAGGTGATGATGTAAAGGAGAAGGGATTAGATATCATATCCTTCGATCCATATAGATGGAAGGTTTAAATGTGTTATCTAGCTATCCAACCATATGATGGTGTAGTTTAGCATGAAGAGGAGTAAGCATCGAATTCTAGATTTTAGAAGGAAAAGTTATACAATGTAAGTTGACTATATTGCATGGTTCTAGGACTTAGCACCTAGTGAGCTTAAGACATTGATTCTATTTTATTTTCAAATGATTAAACAGACCTAAAAATAAAGGTCTTAAAGTTTTGGTGACTTCAAGCACCAAATTTGATAAATGGGTGGATGATGAAGTATGATTTGGATAGGTCTATGTTCTGCATGAGAAATAAATTGACATGAGAAGTGAATTGTCTCATATTTTTATGCTATGAAAGAAAAATTATTTTTATAGAGAAGTATTATTCTTGCATTTCATGATAGGGAGTGAACATGTAGAAAATCAATATAAGTTGAGAGATTGAGAGAGAGAGAGAGATGAGAAGAGGTTGAACATGCATATTTGTTGAGATATAAAGTTGTTATGTACAAGAAAATCATTGGTCTAGAGTGATGAATATTTATTTCTTGAAAAATATTTGTGCCCATGTAGATAACTATAAAGGAGATATTATGATATGAATTAATCCATTTGAATCATAGAATCAGAGTAAGTAGGGGCTTGCAAATTAGGGGATTGGAGTCTCTAGTAGGTTGGTGCATGCAAATAGTGGGAGTTTGTGATTCTATAAAGTTGATGCTTGTGAAGAAAAGAGGTATGGTTCCTCCTATCAGATGGTTCCTACAAATTGAATTTGGTGCTTCCCTTCAAATGATAATTAAGATAATATTTATGGTTTTCTCTTATATGAATTTCCATGTAAATAGCCTGTGTATAATTCTTGATGCACTGTTGTATTATTAAATGTGATTGACTACCTAAATCTTGTTAAATTTTATATAAAGTTTATTCACCCCCCTTCTCTTAGTATTATTCTACTTTCCAACATAAACCCCACTAAAAAAATCATTTGAGAGGCCATCACTCTATGATAGAGGAAAAGATCATACCAAGCTACCATAATGAAGACTTTGCGACGAACCATTTGATAAGGTTTCTCTGCAAATCACAAGCAGGAAGTGACTACACCCCAAGGGTTGAAATTTCAAAGACAAAAATATTTATATATGATCAATCCAAAGAAAATTAATCTTGTAATAAGCTCAAACAAGGTAAAAACCAAAAGATAGAATATGCAGTATGTTGACGGTGTTGGAAACCGACAACGGTGAAGGAGGTCTCTGCAATGCGAAGTACCAAATATAATCCACATTGTTTAGAGTAGGATCCCCAAACAAAATATGGCTAATTTCCAAATTGGTGGTCTCAAAGATATGCCTTAACTGCAATTTTAGGGTCAATTAATTGTTCTAAATGATCAACTAACTACCCCACATAAAATTACCAACCCAAGGATTTGTCTAGTTATTTCAGGGTTGTCTACAAATTATATTTGAGAGATGTTTCTAAAACTAATGCTAACTTGTTATTTAACAGAATGAAAAATAAATTAGAACAAAACGAATAAATTCCTAACTTAAATCATACATTCAGAAGATCTATCTTCCAAGGAAATCGTATTCTCGAAAAACCACTCAAAATATTTGAATTTTGATCACTACTACACAAGAAAAAATGAAAAAAATCTAGATAATTCTAAGTTGTGACTTAGGAAACAAAAATTTCAATATTAAAGTAGATCTCTAAAAAACCATATTTATGAAACAGGAAAGAAGAAATAGTTAGAAGAAAAGCAACTATAATATTGAAGCACCAATAATTAAGAGATAACATCTAGCAAACGAAAGTAAAGCAGCAACAATTGCAAATCAATTTCTAAAGCAACAATATTTGCAAATAAATATTATAACTGTCAATACTCTCTTTACTCAAAGGAAACACATGATTTACAACTAATCGAGGAGATACAAAAAATAAATGATCGATGAAAGAAGATAAAATGAAAACTTAGTAATACAATATATCAATTCTCAACAGTGAAAGATTTGCATTATATTATGAAAAGTATTATAGTCAGTGATTTTTAGCAAGTCTATTGGATAGATGAAAAAGTTAAAAAAAAAAAAATAAATGTGACACAACCCCTTTGCCTTTATATTGCAGTCAAAAGAGATAAAATTGTGAATCTTTTAACAAAGAGTGATCCTAAGAATCTAAAGATTCTCAAGATGCTTGTTTTTAGTTACAAATAGCCTTAATATTGTCAAGATAATAAAATCAAGGGATTTGTCCCTAACATATTTACTTAGATAATAGTCGGCCTTGATTTATCTGCCATGGTTAGTTGGAAACAACATCACATTATCCTAATCTTTGGATGGATAGTCTAGAAACAACATCAAGTATCAACTGCCCCTGATATGTCACAAAATCCCTCTTCATAATGTTGATTTAACCAAGAATAATTATGACTTTTATAATCAAAATTACACATCTAGAAGAAAAAGTAAGAAAATTAAACTATTTCCTTCTAATTCCTATATTATACCAATTAATATATCTTGATTACGAGAAAATATAAGAAAACAAAATTTGAACTAAAGAATAGGATAAAAAAATCATGACAATTGTGAGTCCCAACATCACTCCCCAACTAACTCTTTTGCATCTCCTAATGCAATCAAATAATTAACATCTAGGGTACTTAAGAAGTAGGCTACACAAGATTCTTCTCCTTTGAGCATGAATCCACTCCTATTTTTTATTTCCTAGAAAGCCACATACTTACTTGTTTCTGACAATCAATAATCAAATTATTAGTAAACTTGAGGATAACAAATCATAGGGTACCTATGATTGCATGCCATCCATTTTATTCCTTCTTCTAATACAATATTAATATTATCATCTACTCTAGAAATATCCTTCTAAAATTGTATCGGCCAAAAGGTTACCTATTTTTAATTTCTCTGGATGACACTTGCCATGTTAATTTAGCCCCACTTGTAGCCTCACCCTTTATATCTTCTAGTCATTCCCATCTTGACTTTAATATTGTTTCATGAATCTTCTCAGGAGAGGAAACAACTCCAGGATTCGATATAAAGGCATTGTGTCATTGAAGTGTAGCAAAGAGATTCTCTTGATCACCCCTAACCCATAGATCAAGATTATGTTCACTTCGCTGAAAGATGTGATAAGATTTCTCCCATTTTATTCGATTCAGTTGAAATAATATAAAATCCTAAAGTGTGACATCACCAACAATTGGAACAATATTTTCATTTAAGTTTTATCACAAAAGGAAATTTCTCATGTAGAATTCACATAAGACATACCTTGTTGTCTCATCTTGCCTATGAAAAATACTGACAAAATCCAAAACAATGGTGAATTGATAAGGTATGATACATTGTATAGCCTTCATGCTAAGAAACAAATATTGTTTAGTTTATAATAAGGCATAATTACATACTAAATACCTACATGCCAGGATATCTTGATTCTTGAATAATAGAACAAATTTGATCCTTCTACTCTATGAACTTACAAATATGTTCCTATAATACCTGAATTTTCTTCTTGGCAACTCTTAGATTTGCATTTGATTCATCTTATGTTATTGCTAATTCTTGAATCTATTGGAACAACTTCTGATATTTCTCCTTGAGGAATTGTTTTTCCCTGGTATTTAGTTATAATCTCTTTATGTTATGTGAGGGTTTTGTTCAACACCCTTAATACAACACCTACAATCAATAAAGTGTAAGGAGGCATAGAATTAGCCCACACTCCTCTTTCAATAAGAGCAAGTAGAGGATAAATATGGCTCTTGGACTCAATGAAAATAGGCGTAGGATTAGCTTGAACTTATACTTTAGTGGAAACAAGTGCATGATCAATTTCAATTTCAACATTCTAGTCCTCCAAAACTTTTTTCCCACCATTAGTTCCAAGTTGTTCTGTAACTTTATTCTCAGGATACCTATAAGATTGGCTGTTAGTTTGCAACCATTTTTTCAAATTATATACTTTTATTTATAACCTATTTTTTTATTTCCTTAATGTAATAAATTTCTTGAGAGGTTTCCCTTTTGTTTTATTCTTCACAGTTATTATACCTCAATATTTTTTGGTAAAGTTTCTAGAAGAAAATATTGAAGTAGTAGAAGGATAAACATAAGTTGTTTCTTCATGATCTTTGACATTAATGTTTTGGGAAGAATCAACCACTAGAGGATCAAAAAATAAGTTTAAAATGTCCATTGGCACTCTATCAATCAAAGGTTCCAAGGGAACATTAATTAGAAGATCAGTATGAGGTCTACTTGTCATGGCTGAAGGGGTAGCATTAAGCTCTTCTCTTACATCAATGAAATCCTTAGAAGGAAATTGTGGATCCATATCTTCTTGATTATATGGTTCTATTACAGCAGAAACAAAATCCATGGAGGACTCTTGACTTGAAATAGCATCAGAATGAATGGTTGGCTCTAAAATGATAGTGGTTGGGGATCCAAAAAAAAGGAGTTACCGTTGGAGAATTAGGTAGAGGATCTTGATTAGAATTAAAAGGGCCGCCTATACGAGTTGCAGGATCCTATATTGTGGTAGGTGTTAGTTCCCTAAGATTCATTGTTTCTATTAAATTTTCCAATCCTTCTAATGCTTGAGCCTCCTTTGGCTCTTGTTCTTCCTGTCCTAAATTTGTTTATTCACGAGCTATTGAATCTTGGACCACATTTTCTTCAAGGGTTTTCTATAGTGATCCTTCCTCATTAGATATTTCTTGGATTAAATTTTATTTTGTTAAATATTGAAGGGGGTTTAATGAAATTTGTACCTGATGTAATTTAACTAATCTACCTGATATTATCCTTTATTTGGGAAAAGAAATAAAAAAGAATGGCACTCATTTTTCTACTCTGCTAATTTTCCAAGGATTCAAAATTCAAGTTGCACATTTTATTTTGTGACATATCATGTCATAGAGGTTTCATTTTGATTGGTTCCATTTCCTTTCTTTGCCTGATCACTGTCAGCTAAAGTATTACCAGGTGTTTCAACAACTCCTTCACTTCCTAAGGTAATTTCTTACTCATCCATAGGGTTCCCTCAAAACCCTTCCCAACACTCTTATATTTGATTCAAATTCCTCACAACTATAAACTTAATGATCCCATGATGGCTGACAACTGAAACTTGATATCTAAACCTTCTTAATCTAGAAGCAGTTTCATGTAAAAGTGAATGAAAAAAATAAGGAAGTTTCAAGGCTACCTTTTGTCTCGGATATGCCATTAGCTTAAGATGGCAACCTTAAACTACATCATACCTTACATCACAAGTGATGTATCATTGAATAATGCCTACTAGCTCCTTTGAAAGTTTTTGAAGTTTATTGGGACTATAACCTTTCCCTTTCTTGACTAGTGAGGTATTTACTCCCTACCATTTCTCCCATTCTAGCAGGAGACCTGTTATTATTATAGTATTTATTAATTGACCTATATATACACATTCTTTACCATCGTGACCCCTGCATTCAAATTCTTCATGAATTCAAGTGCAACTTCATTGTTGAATCCCTGCAAATGTCCAAAATAATCTAGACATCCTATAGGATTCAAAATCTATGCACTTCTTTCATGGCCTGCAATTGTGTCTACTTAGGTTGCATTGGATTTCTTGCCATCGTTATTCATTTCACAATAAACAACTACAAATGGAAACAACAAAGTGCAAAGTACAATACGGTAGAAACAATGTATAGAGTATGGGAATTCAATGAAAATCAAGGCATAACATGCAACAAATGTCTTCTCGCCTCCCAATAGAATTTGAAGGCCAGCCACAACCATTAATCAACTTAATAAATTGACAATTTTTGTCATAATTAAAAGTTAAAGTTTCATTGTTAATCATAGGAAATAACTGTAAAAAATGGTTGCATAGGACGAGAAAGCTTTAGAACATGACAAATAATCATTAAGTTGACCATTCAATAATAAAATGCTTTAATGACGAATTTTTTTGTGATAACAAAAACATCATTGTTAAAATAAACAAAGGGCACGGGAAGATGATGATTTGAAAACAATAGATGATTGGAAACTATGCTTAGTTAAGGAATAGCACATAGATAAAAATATGAGTTGATAAAGATAGATGATAGAAAATGCTAGATTTTCAATTGTCCCATAATCTTTATCCCTTATATGTAGACCTACCATTATTTCTCATTAAAAAACAACATCATCACTTTATAGGAGTTATTTTAAACACTACCCTATGGTATATTTTAGCAAGTGTAATGGTTTTCTTTTGTTGGTTATTGATTTGGGGGGGCAAGATAGCTAACTAAATTGTAGTCATGATGTTAAATTTAATACCATAGGCATGGCCACTGCTTCCCATAGGCATCCATATCCTTGGAACCATTTCCTTTTAACCCATTGAGATGTCATTATCCCATCTATTAGGAATAGATTCGTAGCTATAAGTTCATGAAAAATTTCTTAAATGTCTATGAAAGGGCATTGTTCTAGCATGGTGACCAATTAATAACAATAGAATTCATGGGAAATAATTAAAGTGAATAATTTGGCTCATGATGAGACCTCTTATCCTTTGGCCTTAAGACCAAAGGCCATTACCCTATCTTAGTGACCAGAAGTGGCATTGGCACTCCACTAGGTCCTATGATCATGGTAGGTTGACTCGTGATGAGACATCCTTTCCTCATGTGACTTTTTATTATTATTGTTTTTTTACTATGATTTTTGTTAATCATAAACGATCACTTAATATATTGTGTGGAAAATCAACCCCTTAAGATTTGTGGATGGCATAAAAGGTTGCGATAACTACTCTTTAGTCGGCTAATCTTGTTTCCAAAAACTAATTTCTTCGAAAGAACCATAGAATTGTTTTAAAACAAGAGTATAAAGATGACTACTTAGGTGGTGATGAAATAAATGTAAGGATAAATTTATGGATTTCTTACAAAATCATGGAATTAAGTATTTTACGAAATTCAAAAATCCATATGATAAAATCATCTTAAAATAAATTCTGTTTTTTAAGGTAAATTATTATGTGATAAACATTAAACTAACTAGTTACCCAACCATCATATTCAAGAGGGTCTTAAAAATGTTCCTTACCCCAAGAAGAAACAAGACAACAACAAAAAACCCATAAGTAATAACCTTATATAAGGAAACAACAATAGTGTATGAGGAAACAATAATTGTGACAAAGGGAACATCAAATTAGGAAACACTAGTTGTAGAAACGATGTTGTGACCAAGGAAACAACAACTATGACTTAAAGAAATGATGTTGTTACTAAGGGAACAAGAACTAAAGAAAAAAAAAATATGACTAAGGAAACAAGAACTGAGGGAACAATAGTTGTGGAAATATTGTTATGAAAAAGGAAATAGAAATTGAGGAAACAACAATGGTGACTTAAAGGAAAATTAAGGAGACTAAGAGAACAACAAGTGGTAAAACAATATTGTAAGTTAGGAAACAATGCTTCCAGCAACATCATAGCAACAATGTTTAAAAATATGATCACGATGTTTTCCAAAAAAATTAAAATATACACACCATAAGAAAATAAAAATTATTTACATTATTTACATGGCAATGAAAAATTTCGAATCAAATTTTCTTGATCGTGGTTGTGGGGACATGTCCCTGCTCGGCTACAACCTAGAAGTTTTCATCCTTAGTGATTTCGTGAAGAAAGGACTCTTTTGTAAGTGGTTGATGGTGAACATTAACAAGAAAAGAGAAGCTTGTGACCATTAACAAGAAAAGTGATAACATAATCATCAATCATAGTAGGGAATATTGTCTCACTATCATAAAATTCACTAACTTTGCAAGGACCCAACCACAGTGTTTCAAGCTTACCTAGGAAGTCCTAAAATCTATAATCATATAATAGCGCCCAATCCCCCTTTTGAAAGGTCTTCTTTTCAATCAAACAATTGTGCCACTTAGCTCTTCGTTGTTGAATCATAGTTGTATGTTGGAGAGTGGCAAGACACATTTCATCCATTTCATTGAGCTATTGAAGGCACTACTTTTTTGCTTCTAAAAGGTCCAAGCCAACTTCATAGGTATTTCTAAGAGTCTTCACTTCAAACTCAATAAGGAAAATAGGATCCTGACTTAGAACGAGATGATAAGGTGAAAAGTAAGTAATATTGCGCATAGTTTCTGAATTCAGCCTTTTGTGATCCAGATTACACTAAGAAGAGTCTTTTCGGTAGAAATCACATAGGACAAAATTTTGCCAACACGTTTCAAACCAACTAGTTTGGTTAATCATCAAGACTAGATGAAGATGCAAATCATGGCACAAGCTTAAATAAAGGGCGATGTAGAGACCAAAAGATCATATAACGTCTAGTTTATGAAAATTAATATTTTAGTAATGATTATTAAGATCAGGTAACTTTCCTATAACGGCTAATATAATGGTTGGTTAAAATAATGGATATTATAATTTATAATAATAAAATAAATAATAAAATAAATAATAATAATAATTAAGAAAGATCGAAAAAATGTAAACATTAAATAAGAAACAACTAATACAAGTCAACCATATATAGGGAATAGAGTAAGTATATATATATATATCAATATAAAGAGGAGTCCATACCTATTATGGTGTCATGATCCTATAACAAAAATAATAATTAAATCAAACTAAAATTAAAACAAAGCAATCAAAAGAGAGAGACTTTTTTTTAGGCGAGAAAATAGATCATAAGAATATTAGCATTAAATGAAAATACCTATATAGAAACAAAAAGTTCATAAAAAGAAACATGAAACCTTAAAAACGAAATAATCCATAAACAAAAACAAACTAGGAGGACAGGACATAGACCCAACTTCTGCTAATATTCCAACCATCATCTCTATTTAAATTATTGGGCCTTTTTCCAATTTCCAAGGCCTCCCTAAATTTATGATGATGTAAGTGACTAACCTTGGAAATGACATGGGCTTCCTCAATGCAGATGTGTTTCCTAGATTTTTTTGCATGTTCTGCCAAAGTAGAGGAGCGGATCATGTCATGCTTAATTTCATATGCATGATCATGAATATTTTGATTAATCAAGTGACTAGTGTCACTATTTTTTATATGATATTTTTGTCTCTACATCGCACTCTATTTAAGCCTTTATGATGATTGTCATCTTCACCTGATCTTGATGATGAACCAGGCTACCTAGTTCGAAACGCGTCGCAAAACTTTCTCCTATGTGATTTCTACCCAAAAGACTCTTCTTATTGCTCATAGTTTTCTGATGAGCCCAAAAGGATTTAGAGAGTTTAGAGACCGAATCTCATTGATTTGTAGATAGTTTCTTAGTCAAGATTCCTTCCAAGAATTTATATGCGGTTTCAGCTTGACCCTTTTCTTGTGGATGGTAGAGTGAAGTAATTCTATGCTTGATGTGATTCTTTTGAAGAGTTGCAATGGTTTTATGAGTTGTGAATTGTGATCTTCCGTCGTCTACAAGTTCTCGATGAAAAAAAATCAGGAAAATAGTTCAAATATAAATTTGGTGACTACCTCTTCTATGGCTTTCAAGATAGCTATTGCCTCAACCCATTTTATTACATAGTCTACGTAGACTAGAATGTATGATTTTTGGTTTGAAGGTAGACTGATGGGACCTACAAATTCCATCACCCATCTCTCGAATGGTTCCAATACAAGTTGTGGCTAGAGAGGAATTTCATCAGATGGAATGAAATGCCCCATCCTTTGATAATTATCACAACTCTAGACATATTTCTTAGCATATTTGAATATTGTAGGCCAAAAATAGCACATTTGTAATACTTTATGCCCATTCCTGTAGAAAAATGGCCTCCACAGGGTTCATCATGGTAGGCTTTGAGGATGTAGTAGATTTTTTCCTCTCTAATGCATCTACAAACTTGGAGATATGGCCGTGTATGAAAAAAATAACCATCTATACACAAGAATCAAGTGCTTTGTTGAACGATCTGGTTCTTTTCCTTGGTTGATAAATGTGATGGAAAATTACCATCTACCAAATAGTTTGCAACGTCATTGTACCATGATGTTTTGAAAGTCATGGAAACAAATGTTCATATAGGAATCGATCTTCCATTTATGACAAATCGGTCATAGGTAGAATTCTAGACAGGAAATCTACAACATGGTTCTCCTTTCCTAGCATATCCCTTATAGTGATGTCAATTTCTTGTAGAAAAATTAGCCAACGAGTTACTCTACCATTGGTAATAGGTTTATTTGCTAAATATTGAATAATAGAATGATTGAAATACAAGAAAATTGGATAACTAGTTATATAATGACATAATTTGTTTATAGCATAGGAAACAGCAAAAAATATTTTTTTGTCAATGTAATTTAGCTCTATCGGTGTTAAATATTTATTGATATAATAAATTGCATAAGGTTTCTTATCGGCTTCATATCTCATAACTGTCTTTATCGGCATGTCAGATGCATCTGAGGATATATGGAATGGTAGTCTCCGATTTGGTCCCCATAACATTGGTGTTGTTGACACCAACATATTGAACTCTACAAAAGAAATATCACACGTATCAGTCCATTCAATTTCAACATGTCTAGTTAATGCATATAGCGGCACTGCAATTTTTGAAAAATGTGCTATAAAAAAATGATAGTATCCATCATAACCAAGAAAGCTATGTACCTCTGTTGGTTTACGAGGAATACGAAGTTTAAGGATTACCTTAATTTTAGTCAGATCTACTTGATACCTACAACAAAAATAAGTTTCCCATAACTACACTTTATGTCACCAACATATGGCATTTATTGTTATTGATGTAGACTTTGGTATCTATACATATTAAAAGAACCATTTTGAAATTATCCAGAGCTTCATCAAATTCGTTACCATGAGGAAAATCATACATATAAAGCTTAATTTCATCATTAATTAGATCAGAAAATATATTCATACTTTCTCTTTGAAAAGTGGTTGGTGCATTGAAATTCCCAAATGGTAAGACTCGATATGAAAACATTCCCCGTGGATAGGTGAATGTATTTTTACCTTGGTCCTCCAGAGAAATCTGAATCTGGTTGTAGCAACTGAATCCATCCATGAAGGAAAATTGTTTCTTCCCAGTAAGGGTATCAAGGAATTGATCTACGTATGGAAGAGGAAAATGGTCTATCTGTGTGGCCTTATTTAGTTCCCTATAATCTACAGAAATTCCTCCATGTACTATTCTTTTCAGGGACTACAGCCAATGGTGAAACCCATTGGCTATCAGATATAGGGTATATAAATTTGACAACAAGTATTTTATGGATTCCTTGTTTAAATATGTCCCTCAGATGTTGATTCAATCTCATTTGTGGTTGACGAATAACAACGGCATATTTTTCACTCTAAATGTGATGTGTACATAACTATGGATCAATGCCTTTCATATCTTCATAATCCTAGGCAAAGGCTTCTTTGTATTTTTAAAGGACTTGTATCAACTTCTCACATTGAAGGTTATCAAGACTAGCATTAATTTTTAGCGTTTTTACTAGTTCGATGTCAATGAGAACACTTTTATGAGCTATTTTTGTGGGTATTTGATCATTGTTTGGGTCTTCTATTGGATCACCTTGGGCTTCATTATCGATCACAACTTACAAATTTTTACATGTTGGATGTCCTACGGTGGAGGGTTGACTGATAAAACTATTGATTGTGTCATCCTTAGATTTTCACTTGAAAATAAGAGCCTTGTCAATAGTAAGAGGAGAATGTAATCTACCTTCTTCACATTGAGGAGAAAGCCACTTAATATTTCAAATGGTATGTTGGGTTTAGTAGGTGGATATAGGATGAGGTTCTTAATGGTAGTTCCTTTAAAACTAGTCATGCTACCGGTGTGGTACCCAATGTACACATAAATAGTGGCCAACCACAATCTTCCAAATGTAAGAGGGTGTCCTTCCAACTTATTTCTTAGGTTTAAGGCCTAGAAAATATATAGGATATTCCCATGAATCCACGAAAATGATAATATCATCCAAGGTTCCTTCTGGATTGATCACAAATCTATCATCTAACTACAACATGGTTGGGGTTAGTTTTAATGTGTTTATTTTAAGGAGGGAACGTGTTTCAAGTGTTATGATATTTATAGTGGCCCCTAATTCTGCTAAATTATTTTTAAAATTGAGGTCTTGGATTTGAATGATGACTAGGGGGTTTTCGTGATCATCGTACTTAATGGGTATCTACATTCCTAAGATAAGGCCAGAAAATCTTCTGATGACATGAACTATAAGAGGGTCCTATAGTTTTCTTGCAAGTTTCAAATATTTGAAAGATTTTACATAAATAGGTATGTCTCTAATAGCTTGGAGGAGAGGAATTCTAATACATAGGTTTTGTAATTCTGCTACAAGATGGAACTAAGGATACATTGATAGTTTTACTATGGCCAATCTTCATGGAAACAGAGTAACATCTACATCTTGACTAGGTTCCTAATTCCTATTGAGTTTACCAAGTAGTTTTGTTTTAGTGATAGTCATGACAGATGGGTTTTTTTTACTAATCTTTCTCTTTGGAAGAATTTTCATCTTTTGCTTACTCTAAGTTCCTTGGGGTGTCCTCTAGAAAAATTGTCCAACAAGATATTAAGTGGAGCTCATTACATTCTAAGGAAGGAGGACAATAGTCCGGAGTGTCAAAAATTTCTAGAAGTTACACATGCTTATTGTTTCAATTTGGATGTGACTATGTGGGTAGATGAGGGTGTACTAGAGGTGGAGCATTTGAAGGTAATTGAAGTGGTCATTGTAGTGATGGTTGTAACTCAGACAACATACCCAATTATTGACTGATAGAACTAGATGAGCATTGTTTATTTTGGGGCCACATTGGTCCTTGAGTAGGTTGGTTTGACCATTGTGAGGGATATGAATTTATTTTTGAATTTTTCCATGGGGGTACAAAATATTGTTGATTCAACTAGGAAGGTTGAGGAAATGGTTGATTTAACCAATATGATGGGGGATATGGCTCCATATGGTATTGGAATGTTGTAGACCCTACCAAGTTATTCCATGAAACTATTGTTGATTTTGTTGTTTAGAAAAAAACATGGGAGGGTATTGAAATGTATCTATAGGATGAGCTGGCCACTTTCATTGTTGTGCCAAGAAATAAGCAAGTTCTACCTCTTCTTCACCTTAAATATATCCTTGAATCCAGGAAGAGAGGGATAATGAGAAATCGAGTTTTCTTTAGTATAAATAGCACAAATTTCAACTATATCCAGTGGGCATTCATTATGACCATGCTTTCATTGACAACGACAGAAAAATTTAATAATGCATGTTCTAGTTCACGTGCAAGATATCCAATTGTGTAGTCAGTGTGCTTAGTATATCAGTTTTTTATTTTTTAATAGATTATCTATTTATGCATGTGTGACTCCTCCTCCTATAGTTCAACTATTTTTTTTGAGTAGATCACGACTTCTGATCTTAGTCATTTTGTTCCCAGATAGATAATTTTACAATATCATCATACTCTTCCTTACAAATGTCTCCCTACCCCATTAGATTAAGCATTTCTATCCATTCATCCTTCATTCTGCTAATTAATCCATTTTTCGATACTTCTTTAAGTAGAGTGGTGTATGTTTACCTCTCTACATATTATTCTAACCTATCATTTTCCTTATATGTCATTTTAAATAATTTTTCCTTTATATCTCTAGATTGACAATAATCCAGGTATTTGGTAAGAAATGCTTAATTCATCTAGTCCCATGAGTTAATGGTACCACCCCCTAATCCCATGAACCATCGTAGTGTTGTTCCTTTTAGAGTGGAAGGAAACAAGTTGATTTTCTAGGGATTAGTAGTGTTGTCATATCGATGACAAGAATGTCGAATAAAAAAAAACGCATCTAGGTCTTTGGAGGCCATTCAATGAAAATGAGGAAGATTTTGAAGTGGAATAACTTTGATGCGTGAATTGGCTTGTGGATCAAAAATATAATATTCTATGCTCGAAATTTATATACCTGATACATGCCGCATCATTTGGTTAAAAATATTCCATTAACGCTCAAGAATCCCTAAATCAGGAGGTAGTAACTAAAAAAGGATAATATGGTGGTGAGACTTTGAATCTTATCTAGGTCTTAAAATACTACATGATTAGGAACTTCAATTCCCTCTTTCACAATAGCTTTTAGAGGAGCTCCTACTTAAGAGGTTGTGGGTGTCAGTTATTCATTTCACCTCTTCCTTCCTTTAAACTACAAGAGTGTCCCTCACTATCACTAAATGGATTGAGATGCTTGCATGAAAACTCTTGGAAGCTCTACTTAGATCCCACCGTTCTTTCCTAAATTTTAGTTTCAGTTGTAATAGAATATTTGCTACGAGAGGGGAAATAATAGTAGAGTCCTTCCCAGATACCATTTCAGGGCCTACCAAGGCTTGATATTATTCTTTTTGGACAATTTTTTCTACAAAGGCCGCTCATACAAGGCCAACTTGACTATGGCTTTTTGTACTTTTCGAAGTGGATTTTTTTATCTATTTCTGTCTAATTCCTACCTCTAATTCTCTTCATATTCGTACATACTAAATGACCTAAATATATAACAACCATAGTGAAAATTCCATGTTATATATATATATATATATATATATATATATATATATATATATATATATATATATATATATATATATATTATATATAGTATATATATCCTATAGATGTGGACACATATTCCAAGCTTAACGCTGGGTTGGACATCCTAGTGTGGCTGTTCATTCAATTTATTATGGATAAGGAAATTGACAAAGGCAATGGATAAGGCTTTGGAAAGGCATGAGGAATCTATTTATAACAATAATGGAAAATAGAATAAAAGGAATTTGAAAGGTCACAGGTTTCATGTGATGAGGAAATTGAAGGAAAACAATGGAAAATGAAGAAAATATAGGCCTGATTGATAACAAGGCTTCTGAGGATCAGTTGGAAAGCTATTAGTCAGTGTAAGGTCTTGGTTGAAGATATTTCTTTGGATATGCATGGGATCAAGAAAGGTAAAGAAGGCAAGAGGAAGAAAATATCAAGCAGGGAAAGGCAGGATCAAGTAGCTACAATAGGATTCATTATAGGTATCACTTTGCATGTGTATTTTCCTTTCCATATTTGGTATGCATGGCATTGAATGTGGTTCTCTTGTTTTTATGGCATGGGTTTTTCCACATGTAACATTATTTCCAACCTAGACATTCCATTTCTGGATAGCCATGGTGTGATGGGGTTCTCATGTTTTGGTTGAGCTATGCTTCCAGATGGATTCGAAGCCCAGTGAGCTGGATCTCCGAAATGATAGACCACATCACCTAGTAACCCCTGAACTAGACTGTGGGTTCTATTAAAGTCATATTTTGTGTTGCCTCAGATGGCCTAGCAATCCCTTCTAGTGAATGGTAGGACTACAGTAAAGCCTAGAGGTAGTTTTCTCTCTGGTGGGCCTAGTAATCCTGGGTTTTGATATACCGTAAAGCCTAGAGAGTGGGTCTCGGTTTAGGGCCTAGTGATATGGTGTGGAATGCAATAAAGCCTGAGAGGTTGGGGTATCAGTTTAGCGCCTAGTGATCCAGGTTTGGATTGCGGTAAAGACTAAGAGAATAGGAGGGAGGAAAATTCCTCACGATGTGGGTGAGGAAATCTAGTTGCATCCATGCTTATTTGGCCTAGTGATTGGGTGGATATCACAGTAAATCCTTTTATGATGTGTTCATTGTATTGGCATAATGATATGGGATGGATTATGTTGTACCTATGAGATAGCAGTAGGTCAGCTACCAATGCCAGAGCATCTAAAGTAATTGTTTTGGGGTTTTTGATTTTAGTTTTCGAAGACCAGTGAATGAAGACAGATTTAGAATTGAAGTAATTAATCCTTTGGGTTCTATTAATATCTCAGCAGAGGGCTGCTATAAAGCTTTATGCAATGATATAGATAAAAAATAGTGGTGAGAAGAATACAATAAAAAATATTATTATCACAGTTTCCACACTATAAAACAAAACAATCATAAGTTGGAAAACCTTCTAAACTACGTTCCAAAGGTTCAAGACAGTATACGTAAGCTTACACAAGCTATTGATGATTTATTGATTAGAGGGGATTAGCTAAACAGAGAATTCATTAATCCATTCTCTTAATAGATGATCACATCAAGAGCTTATAGGAATGAATTGAGACACAATTCTTCCCACATAGATATCTCTATAATTCAAAAGCATATGAAGAAAAACATAATGATTGATAACTGGAAAAAATTACAAGATAACACAAAACTGCGTAAAACCAGATTCAGAATCCTTTGCTTTGTATTAAGGTTCCAAAAATATTGAGTACATCAAGAGTCTCGAAAAGCTTCCTTCAAATGTGGCTTCCATGCTCAAAGTAGTATAAATAGTCACAACTTAACAAGGAATGATTTATGAACCTTGAACTTCGCATCCATAACATCTCGAGAAAGATTTATTCTAGGAAAGGAAAAGATCTTCATGCAAGAAGATAGGGGCAGCAATTGAACTACCTCTTGTTGTCCCTTTTATTCAAGTTGTGTTGGCTTTGCTATTTGATATTTCTCCCTTTAAGCTGCTAAATTGTTTGAATCCTTTGTGCTGGTTGATTTCTTCATTTCGATCTTTCATTTGATACTCTTTAAATTCTATGAATCTCCTTTAACCCTGTTGAGTAACTTTTACTGTTTCTTTTTACCTTTACTGTGCATTTCAAGTTTTTACTATGATTTTGAACATTAAATACTTTAGATTTTATGTTACAAAGTAAAGTGATTTGATATGATCTTCATATTTATCTTCTGACTGTATACAGGCTTTTCTTTGTAAGCCTAGAACACTGAGTCTTTATCTGCAAAACACAAAAACTGTTAAGAAAAACAAGGTGACAGAGTGTCTTCAATGGTTTTATAGAGGTTAAAAGGCTATTGGAAGGAGTCCATAGTGTATCGGAAGGTAAAATGATGGCTTTATGGGTCACAAAGGCTTATGGAGGCTTTGTCATTTTGTGCGGGGCGATTTTGGTTTTCATCGCACCGCTTATAAGGCATGGGTAGTTTTAGAAAGGGTTCACCTGATATGGTTTAAAACCTGACATGTAGCAATGGAGGATGGTGGAATATTGCTTTCTGGGTGGGTAATGCCCGTAAAGAGAGCCAACTTGAAATTGTCGAGGGCTATTGGATCTAAAGTCCTTAGATCGAATAGTGGTGGATCTAAGGAGTAGTATGGATGGTCCCAATGACTAATTATGATGAAAATGGCTTTATTATGTCTTAAAACCCAGATTAGTGGTTGAAATGGAGGTTTACTTATTTCTTCATTAAAACCATAAAAATGATTTAACAAAGAAAATATATGAAAAACACATATGGCAAATTTGAAATTTTATGAACTCGAGTGGATAATGATATTGGGTCTAGGATAATATCGCATATCGCAATTGGGGTTTAGCAAACGACAGACCATGGCAAAGGAATGCGATATGGGTCGAACGTGATACAGAAATAAAACATGTATGATATGTGATCGGGTCTGTTTCCCAATTGCATCGGAGATCACAATGGCGGAGGGTAGTGCTATTAGTTGGGACTTGTGATGGAGGTAGATGCGATATGAATATGGATTATAATATATATTTGGTTAGGTCTCGGCCCACCATTGATCGAATATTACAATCAAGGAAAGTGGATGCACGTAGAAAGGTTGTGATCCGCCAATATTGCGATGCGATATGAAAATACATAGTTTTGTTATAAAACTAATATTTCGGGTTATTTTATAAAGGAGTTAATAATATATGGGAAAAGAACCTTTTTAGGGATTTAATACTATAGTTAGTGTTAATATGGAAATACAAGAAGAAAAGGGGAAATATGCGTGAAAAGGGGAATATAGGCGGAAAAGGGAAATAGTACTAAGTACTATGCTTTTTATGGGTTATTTGCTTTTCATATGTGCATCAATACTTAGGGAAAACATATTTTTGTGGGTTTTTTGGGTAAAATTGTATTTTACATGGTAAAAGTGATTTTACATGGTAGAAAGGGATTTTACATGGTAATTGCACTTTTCCTAGGAAAAAAGGGTTTTGACCTTAGGAAAAGGGCTTTTTATGGAAAAGGAATGAATATGGATTGTATAAAGGTGGAAAGGGGAAATTAGTAAATATAGGGATGAATGGGGATGATGGAAGTTAATTAATTGATCTTGTAGACCTTCATTTTCTTAGTGTACTTGTATCATGGACATAGAAACATATGGTGAAACATGATAAATGTACATTTTGTCCAATGAATAATCAAACTTCTGCAACCTTTCTCTACTTACCCTTTGCTTGTCCTATCATTTTTTCTTCACTTGATGGGTGCATTTAAGCTAGCAAACCCTTTTCCTTTCTTTTATTTTAAAAAAGCAAACTATCTAAATCTACCCTTATAACCTCCAAGGGCTTAGATTAAACTGATGAGCACCTTATTGTTCTCTACCTAACTACTTATTTGCCAACATTAAATAGTTTGACCGAATCTTTATTTTCTAACTATAATATCAAATTTAAAGCATGAAGCAGTCAAGATTAAACTATTTGACTGTCATGGATTGTGGCATTTAAGACAAGCTACACACAACCATTATTTTGCAGAAACAATAGTAGTGGCATTTAGACTTGCTCACTTTCAGAGTTTATTTGTTTTCTTTTCTTTCTAACGTAACATCTTCTTTTTGTCTTCATTTTTTAGGATATCTGACCTAAGATTTCTTTGATATAGACATCATCATTAAGGTATTTTCTTTAAGAACATTTTATTCACTATTGTTATGTCCATATCATAACTTAAAATTTTTTCAAATATTCTATCTTATCAAAACCAAAAAATGCTACAACATTGGCTCCAACTAGGGCTACTTTCTCCTGTAGAATGTAGAGAACTTGCAGATCCATGTGCCTTCTCCTCGGGCTATGGAGTCCTTGCTATAAGAAAATCACACTGACATCTCGAAAAGAAAAAGAAAACTGGAGTATTTACAATGAAAGCTATTTTAACTTCTTAGTGCTGAATGTAATGTTTGAGAAACCTTCCATTTATAGGATAAGTAGAATATAGCCTCTCAATATTCTGCAACACAAAAGTGTTGTTACCCTTCACTTCAGTAATTGCTAAAGGTCCAAACCATAGATTGTCAAATTTTCCATGTTTTCCTTTCTCTTCTCTCTTGGCATCCCATCTTAGAAATAGATCACCTTCCTTAAAGTCCCTTTCCCTAGCTCTTCTGTCAAACAGGGTCTTCATCTTATTCTGATATTTCTGCAATTTGTATTGAACTTCATCTCTGTTCTCATTAAGTTCAATAATCTAATTTATTCTTCTTGAAAATCATCAGGTTCATCCGTTGAATCCTGCAAGAATTTTAAAACAGGGAAGGACAAATTGGTAGGGAAAATTGCATCTTTCCCATGGAATAACTAAAATAGAGATTTTCCAGTTGATCTCTTTGGAGTAATTCCGTTTTCCCATACTGCATAAATCAAATGTGAATCCCAGCTCTTCTTATGATCAGCTAGAGTCTTTTTTATTACCTTTACCAGGCTTTTGTTGGATGACTCTGCAAGGCCATTACCTTGAGGGTAGTATGGAGTTGAATGATGTAATAGATTATGATATTTCTAGCAACATTCAATCAATTTAACACTAGAAAAGGATTTTGCAATATTTGTGACAATTTGAGTTGGGCAACCAAATCTAGATAAGTTATTCTCCTCAATAAACTTAATTACTACTGAATCAGTAGCATTTCTGACTAGAATTTCTTCCACCCATTTAGTAAAGTAGTTTGTTATAGTGAGGATCCATCTATGTTGATTACTTGAAGTGGGGTGAATCTCTCCAATAAAATCTAGTCCCCATTAAGAAAAAGGTCCTGAAACTATTAATGGAACGAGTGGAAGAGCTGCTAATTTTTATTTACCAGCAAACATTTGACAAGGAGCACAACCTCTGGAAATTTTAAGCTTTTGGCTAATTGCAATCCTAAAGGGAGAGCTTCATATTCAGCAACATTATTGGTAATTTCAAAATATAATTTACATGATTGGGTTATATTTTCTTTTTCGAGTGAAATTAAAACAACTCTAGCTCCTGCCCCATCTTTTGTGCAATAGTCATCAAAGAAGAGTTCCCAAATATCAGTTTGGTTTGGTTTAGGACTTTCAACTACCTCTTCAATTTTGACTTGAGTTTTATGTTGGTTTGAAGTGAGTTGAAAACAACCAAAGTCTTGATATATTGCATAAATTGGATGGTTCCTTGGTGGGTTAGTCTTACAAACAATATGTAAAAATCTTACCTCTCTATATAATATTAATTGCTCTCCTCCATAGATAGGAATAGTAGCATATGACATATCCATCTGTAGAGTTCCCCCTAATTTGGCACAACAAGACCTAGAAAGGAGCATTCCAAACTTGGGAGGGATATCTATGACAACTATATTAAGTACTACACTTTTCACTAGAATTTGGGCAAGAGTAACCACTAGATCCTTGATCAATCCAAAACAGGACACCTTTTTAGAATCAAAGGTGTACAGTTCATGGTAGGATCTAGTTATGTCGAGTTTCAAATGATCCATGATAGATTTTGGCATAAGGTTGTGTGATGCTCTTCAATCAAATATACAATTATACAACATGGAATCATTTGTTTCAAGAATTACATAGAAAGGAGGCACTATCTCATCTATCATAATTGAACTAGGGCCAAAAACTACTACTGTTTTTTCATCTTGCAGACTTATAACATCACCTTCAGCATCAACCGAGGTATTTTGTATCCATTTTGTGACTTGGCTTTTGTAACCGGGGGTTTTAAAAAGCTCTGATAGTGGAATTGGAATCTTAACCCTCTCTAATTTCTTTTCAACATTAAATGTAGTCAAAATGTTTTTACCAGTTTGTGTAGTGTCAATTGACTGATCTAAGGGCTCAATAAGAGTTGTTTGAGCTTCAATAGTTTTTGTACGTGCTTCAATTACAGGAGTCTCCTTTGGAGGTCTCCCAGGACCAGTCCTAGGCCTAAGATCATACCTCTTGTCTAATTTTGCAATTAAAAATTTAAAGAAAGCATGATATTTAGAGACTTGTGACGCTTCCTGATCTTCTTGAACCTGATTCTATTGTGAGATAGGAATGAAGGTTGTTTCATTGGAAGAAGAATATATACTATTAATATCTTCATAAATTGTCATAGTATTATCATCAGGTTGTTTTTCATATATCAATAGAGGAGTAGAAACCTGTTGATCATTGCTAGGTCTCTAAAGAATTTGCAGTGGTGGATTTCTTTTATACTAACCTTGATTTTGATTTTGAGGTCTAGTAAATGTTTTTTGTATTGTCCTAGGTTTGGTCTCAATCTTTGAAATCCTATTTGATAGTTTCTAAGAAGAGATGTTATTTCATCTATTTTTGAGTCTTTTGATTTAGTCTTAGAGGAACTAGAGGCTTCTTGAATAGATTTGAGTTTTCTTTGAGCCTTTTCTTCCTTAATTTTTAAAGAAGTCAATGTCGCTCTATTTTCATATACTTGTATAGCATTTGTTTGCATATCTTCAAGAGTTCTTGAAGTTCTCTCTCATAGCATAATAGCAAATTCATCATCAAAATCTTTAGAAAATATAGACTTAGCTGTTGTTACAGGGGGATTACAATCAGCAGGCATTTTGTGATAAAGTTTATTGAATCTTTTTATAACATCTGATACTAGTTCACCAAAGTTCCTCTTAATCTCTTCAAATTCTGTGAGGAAATAAAGAGGATCCTTTTTCACACCCCATTGATTTTTAAATATTGTTGTAAGCTATTCCCAATTTCTAATGGAAGCTGTTGGTAACTGCTGAAACCAAATCCTCACATTCCCTTCAAGTGACTGTACAAAAAATCTCATATAAACATTTTCGTGTTCAATAATCATGTTGTCTGCAAAGTGTAGGAAAGCTTGAAGATGGTCTTCAGCTGAGGGACCAGTTTCTCCATTGTACTTGGGAAGGTATTTTAAGTATCCAGTTAGGAATGCACCAAGGTTATTAGGTAAGACTAAGGTAGCATATCTATCATGTACAATAGGTCAGAAAGCCATGACAGTAGGTGGTGTGTGAGGTGCTGGAGGTATATAAGGATGTCCAAGTGGAGTATGAGGTGTTTGTGGATGTAGAGGATGAAGAAGAAGTAGAGGAAGAAGATGGTGATTTAGGGGTTGATAAACTAGTTGGAGGTGAAGGAGGACAAGATCTCCTGAAAGACTTCAAATGAGTCTTAAGAACTAGCTTTGGTACCTGGAAAGGAATACATTCTTTTGTTTCAAAGAGTGGATTGGTATATATAGAGAAGGTCTCCTCAGATTGTTTAAAAGAATAAGCTGCAGGTCGGTTAAAAATGGAAGGAAATGGATAGGTGGTAGGGGATATGAAATCTGTGGGTTTATATTCTGGATCAACACCCAACTTAGATTCAGTTTTAGGTGATCCTAGTGGTAATGTGGGTACTGGATGAGATTTTAATGAATGAATAAGGTAGGCTAACTTAAAATCAAATCTTCTATTTAGAAGTTCAGCGGCCCTAGGTGATAAATGGGAGTAATCAAGATCAGATGGGATATTACTATAGGGGTCAAATGATTCTAATTCTTTAGACTATAGGACTAAAGAACAAGAAGGTGATGGTTGGTGTCCCCTTTTAGAACTGGCTTTTCTCAGAAGCCTTTCAGGATCTGACAAAGGACTAACTATGTCAGCTTCTGAACGAGATATGGTATGTTTAAGAGGTGCCAGCTTGGGAGTGTGGAGTCACCTAGGTGAATGATTTTAACCTTTATAAACCTTTAATCACCCTAAAGGAAAATAATAAATGAATATCATTGTCCCAAGGGAAGTATAAATGAAATTAAAATCCCCGACAATGGCACTAGTCTGATGTTGTACCTCTGAGATAGTAGTAGGTCAGCTACCAAAGCCAGAGCATCTAAAATAATTGTTTTGGGGTTTTTGGTTTTAGTTTTGGAAGACCAATGAATGAAGACAGATTTAGAATTGAAGTAATTAATTTTTTGGGTTATATTAATATCTCAGTAGAGGGCTACTATAAAGCTTTATGCAATGATATAGATAAAAAATAGTGGTGAGAAGAAGACAATAAAAAATATTATCACAGTTTCCAGACTCTAAAACAAAACAATCATAAGTTAGAAAACCTTCTAAACTATGTTCCAAAGGTTCAAGGCAGTATACTTAAGCTTACACAAGCTGTTGATGATTTATTGATTAGAGGGGATTAGCTAAACAGAGAATTCATTAATCCATTCTCTTAATAAATGATCACATCAAGAGCTTATAGGAATGAATTGAGACACAATTCTTCCCATGTAGATATCTCTATAATTCAAAAGCATATGAAGAAAAACATAATGATTGATAACTGGAAAAACTTACAAGATAACACAAAACTGTGTGAAACTAGATTCAGAATCCTTTGCTTTGTATTAAGGTTCCAGAAAGACTGAGTACATCAAGAGTCTAGAAAATCTTCCTTCAAATGTGGCTTCCACGTTCAAAGTAGTATAAACAGTCACAACTTAACAAGTAATGAGTTATGAACCTTGAACTTCGCATCCATAACATCTCGAGAAGAGAGTTATTTATACAATAATAAAACTAAAAAATATCCTAAAAATAATTAAGATTTATTCTAGGAAAGGAAAAGATCTTTATGCAAGAAGATAGGGACAACAATTGAACTGCTTCTTGTTGTCCCTTTTATTCAGGTTGTGTTGGCTTTGTTGTTTGATATTTTACCCTTTAAGCTGCTAAATTGTTTGAATCCTTTGCACTAGTTTATTTCTTCATTTTGATCTTTCATTTGATACTCTTTAAACTCTGTGAATCTCCTTTAACCCTACTGAGTAACCTTTACTGTTTCTTTTTACCTTTACTGTGCCTTTCAGGTTTTTACTGTGTTTTTCAAAAGTAAATCCTTTAGACTTTATGATACAGAGTAAATTGATTTGATATGAACTTCATATTTATCTTCTGACTGTATACAGGCTTTTCTTTGTAAGCCTAGAACACTGAGTCTTTACCTGCAAAACACAGAAACTAATAAGAAAAACAAGGTGACAAAGGGCCTTCAATGGTTTTATAGAGGTTGAAAGGCTATTGGAAGGAGTCCAGAGCTCATCGAAAGGTAAAATGATGGCTTTATGGGTCACAGAGGCTTATGGAGGCTTTGTTATGTAAACAAGAAAAAATAGAGCAAATTGGCATTTTAGGCATCTAAACGGAAAAAAGGTTTTCTTTTTGAAATATGGCGTGAAGTGAACAGCAACCATTTTGTAGAATTGAGGCTTCTGTGATCAGTCATATTTATAAGAAGAGCTTCAGTGTAAATCACATGAAAAAGACTTTTGTCGACGCGTTTCGAACCAACCAGTGTGGTTCATCGTCAGGACAAGTTGAAGAAACATATCTAGCATAGCATGTTAAATAGACAGTGCAGAGACTCCAACGGCTATATAACAGCTAATTGACAGCTACTTTGGACTATATGGTTAGGTTAAACCTATATTAATAAAATATTATTTTTATTTTATACGGTTATTTAAAATTGTATAAATAAAATAAAAATGATTTATTTAATAATATCCATTTATAGTTAAATTAATAAAGGTAATTGGTTGTTATAATTTTAATGGTAAGATTCCCGTTTTAAGTTACCCCTTTTTTGTTAATTAATTTACTAAATATGAATCTGTTTGTTAGGTTAAATTAGAGAGTAAATAATCTTGAAGGTAGAATTAAAAGCTAAGTTAATTTGTATTTGAATTTATTAATTAATAATAATATAAATATCAGTAAAATCTAAATGGTAGTTTATTACTTTACTTAGTTTGTTAGGAAAATATGTATATAAATATTATGTTATCAGAATATTAATGCAAAATACCTTTAAGAACAGAGAGAAATCTAGACCTACCATATTTTATTATGGATAATTGCGGAGATAAATCAATAAATAGTAATAATACTATAATAAAGGAGCAATTATAAGTGTAAATCAAAATAGTAACTACCTGATCAAAACTTCAAGGATGTATTAAAAAATAAATAAAAATCAATAACTAAATAACTAAATAAATAAAAGAAATATAAATTAAAAATAATAAACATAAAATATCCTAAAATAAAAATAAATACAATATATATTCATATATATATATATAATATAATATATAATAATATATAATATAATATATAATATATATATATATATATTATATATAATATATATATATATGAAAATAACATAAATCTAACAAATAGAAGAATGATAATCCAAATGAAAATACTCGCAAACAGCTAAAGGAGAAAGAACAGAGGCATGATATCTATATCTATTGTAAATATAATAAAGGAGAATCTAAATACAAATAACAACCTAGAAAAAAGACATCGGAAGCGAAGAACTAAAGAAAATCCAAAGGAGATCCCAGATCCAGGAGGAATAATTGGAAGGCAACAGGGAGAACGATGCAAGCACAACAGAATAAAGGGGCGGGGGGGAAGAAACACTAAGAAGACAGGGCGGGGATCCAACACCTACTTACCTTCCAGCCATCATCTCTGTTGAGATTGTTAGGCCTCTTTTCAATTTCTATAGCTTCCCTTAACTTGCGATGATGGAACTGAGCCACCTTGGCAATAACCTTGGCCTCCTCAATACAGACATGATGTCTAGTTTTGTCCACATGCTCTGCTAAGGCCGAAGACTTAGTTCTCCCGTGCTTGAACTTGTCCTTCATCTTCTCGACGAGGTCGCGCTCGCCAATCTTTCCGCTAAATGCCTTTGCCAGATTCAGTCCAGAATGAGGTAATAATGTGATCCAATGGATCCTCATATCAGTGATTGGTATCAGCTCACTCAACCAAAAGCACCTGTCATGCACACGGCACAACAAATAATTAATGACTATCAAATTTATGGGGGTGCGTTGGTAGTGAGGCACCCATAGCAGGATCAACAACCCTGTCGTGTTTACTGCGCAAATCCATTCCACCAGCTCCACCACAGTGACACCAGACTCCTTGTAGAAAACTCACTTCATCAAGGTATTAATATCTAGGTGGGGGAACCACTTGATGTCCCCCAAATCCCAATATTCAAGCTTCAGATGTTGGATGCGCACCAAGCGCGAACCTTCAAAAGTTATATTTTCTGGTAGTAGGGGTGTGTTAAGGAGGAACGATCCCTCATCTAGGTCTGTCGAGACCTTCACCTTACCCTAGAGTAGAGGGATGTACTCTAAAAGCTTTGAAATATGGTCTACCCCCTCAATATCTATGTCTACCACGCCCTCCTCGGCCTCCAGATCTACTACTTTTCATTTCTCTTGCACAGTTGGATTTTCTTTTCTCTAAGCCTATGTAGTTGGATGTTTCCTTCGTCTTGCGCACTGGCATCATCTTCTTTTGCTTATCCTTCTTCGACTTAGGGACCTCTCTCATCGTAGTAGGCTTTGGCCTAGGCAACATTGTTGCATTAGGCACTGATGCGGGAACCTCCATACTCATGACCTCAGGGGCAGCTCCCTGAGAGGCGATAACGCCCTAAGTACTAGCAGTCTTAGCTGTGCAGACATGAAGCTGTTAATGAGGTTCTAATCAGACTTAGGACACTAATAAGACACGGGGCTTGCAAGCAAATTCTCAAAGAGCTCACGCAACAGACAACACAACTCAGAAATTCTCAGAATGCAAAGTGTTTCTTGCTAGACGACCACCTATAATTTATAGGCAAACTCAAATTCAAATTCGACCATTCCCCCAAGATACGTCCATAAATGCGAGATTGGCGTTAGATTTCCAAATATTTCACACTTGATTTCAGCCTTAAATGCCTTAAATGTTGACCGCCCATTCCTCTTAACCATCTTCTGGTAGTCAAATCATGAACAGTGATAGTAACAATCACTTTTTGGCTACGCTGCACAGTCTTCACCCTTATAGCGCAGCTCCCTTCACGCTTCTTGTGGTACTGTGACATCCTCCTATTTCACATAGACCCTTGATCGCCCAGCTCTAAAACCCGAGTAATGTAGTTTATAGCCCCGTGCCTCCTTGCAGATGCTAGGAGTGCTAGAATATGCTACCATCATGTAGTCATCGGGACAAATCCCCGATGTATGGCCTGAATCAGTTGCCATATACCTTTCCTGAAAATGGATCTCCATTCAATTTCACAAGTTGAACTGCTCCACTTTCGGTAATCTCCTTGATAACATGGCCCCAGCGAATGCATCTGAAATTTTCCTAGAAACTTATCAAACTTGCTCTCATATAATAAAACTAAATCATTTACCTTGAAGGTGCACAGTTTGATGTGCTAATCGTGCCATGCCTTTTCACCCTCCTTCTGAACTTGTTGATGAAATCCAGCCAAGAATATATCTTCGTCCAACTCTGTCAGCTGCGCAAGCCGCTCTTCTAAGGCTCCATAGTCTGCCATTCCTGTGAATTTCGCTATGCATAGGCTAGGCACAATGTATTCCATCAGCATAACAGCCTCTATGCCATAGACTAGCCTAAACAGTGTTTGACCCATAAGCTTCTTACAAGTAGTTCTATAGGCCCATAACACAGCTAGTCCGCGCATGTCCCAATCATTCCTATGTGCATTGAAAACCTTTGTCAGCGCACTCTCCAATATCTTATTAAATGCTTCCACCATCCCATTGGCCTAAGGATGATATGGGGTGCTCTTTTGAGGATAGACTTGGAATTCTTCTGTCAGCATGTTGATCATTTCATTAAGGAATTGCATACCATGATCGCTCATCAAAATCTTCGAGTAACTGAACCTGGTCAGAACATATTCAAATAGGAACTTCACGGGTTGTGCCTCCACCCTTCTGTTCAAATACTCAGTTGTGGTGATGATATACCACGCACTCGTCTTCTTTCCTGGAGGCTAAATTGGTCCTACAAAATCAATTTCCCACTTTTCAAATGGTTGCAATGATACCTGTGGATTCAAAGGCAACTCATCCCTCCGTGATGGCCTGCCGGTTCTCTGACACATATCACATGCCCTACAATATGCTTTTGAATCCTTATGCAGTGTTGGCCACCACAACCCAGCGTGTAAAATCTTCTGCGTTGTTGATTTTCCTGCATAATGGCCTCCCGTAGCTCCTCCATGAGCTTCAGCTAGGATGTTTCTTCATTCAAAATCAGGCACATATGTCACAGTATTTCGTCTAATCCCATCTTATATAAGTGACCTACAATAACAGAAAAGTTTTCCATGTGCACCACCAATTCCTTCTTCTATTGGCTAGTGTATCCTTCTGGAGCCATTCCTGTAGTCAGGAAGTGGATAATGTCTGCGAAATGATTGTCTGATACACATACCACAAAGAGTTGCGCGTCAGGCAATCCTTCCTCCAAATTACTAGGCTCCTCTCCTATTTCAATGCACAACAGATGAACTAGTCCTGCATTCAATCACCCTGGCTTCACAATGACTTTGAAATCATACTCTTGAAACAATAACAACCATATGCATATTTTTCCCCCCAACACAGGCTTGTTGGCCAGGTATTTATTTGCAAAATGGTCTGTGTACATCATAATGTATCCACCTAGAAAGTAATGCCTAAACTTCTGGAGCACGTACACCATAGCCAACCCTTCGTGATTCTTCGTTGAATAGTTCTTTTCAGCCTTCGACAACTTCTAGCTTGCAAAGGCTATCGATTGATCCAATTATTCTTCACCAGTCTGTGTCAGTACTACTCCCAGTGCAATACATGACGCATCCACGTACACATTAAATTCCTTATTCCAATCCGAGAACACTAGGATCGACGTACTGAACATTTTCTCCTTTAACACATCTAGGCTCCACTCGCATTCTTCACTCCAATAGAATGTAGCATCCTTCTTTAGTAGATTTTCCATCATCATGGTAATCTGGGCATAGCTCTTGATGAACTTTCGATAGTATCCAATATGACCCAGTGTTGCGTGCAACTGTTTAACACTCCTTGGTGCCTCCAAGTTAATTATGACCACGATCTTAGTAGGGTCCACCATTAATCCTTGTTTGCACACTACATGACCCAACAAGATTCTGAAATGGATGCAAAATAAACACTTCTTCAAGTTTAGCATGATCTGATACCTCTAGCACATATCCAACGTCAAGCGCAAACTACCTACATGGCGCTTTACCAATCCAAACATTTTCCAATCATTAAAGTATACCTCCAAACATTTGTGAATGAACTCTTTGAACACTACAATGACTACACACGAGAAGATCAATGACACATTCTTAAGTCCAAAAGGCATTACTCTATACTAAAAGCATCCCCACTCAGTCGCGAAGGTAGTCTTACTCCTGTCTTCCAACACAATCTTTATCTAATGGTATCCAAAGAACCCATCAGTGAATGAATAGGCCTACTTCCCACCAACATTATCAAACACTTCATTTGTGAATCGAGTTGGAAAAGGATCATGAATGCAAGCATCTTTCATCTTCCTAAGATCTATGCAAATTCTTATCTCATCCTTTTGCTTCTTTTCCTGAACTACCATAGGACTTACCCAATCAGACTCTTGCACTAGCTCAATAATACCCACTACCAACATCTTGTCCAACTCCAAGAGAACCTTTTCCTTGTAATTAGGATTAAGGTGATATGGCCTCTACTTCACAGGCTTCACAGTCCTTCTGTAGGGTCCCAAGGTACTACTACGTGGAGCGATTTCCTTTCAAATGACATTGTCCACTTCTTCAAATTCATCACTCCATTCATGTCAATAGCCCAGTCGATCCCAAGGAGCGCAAGGTAGGGATTTTTTTCATCGAAAATCTCTATCACTTAGAAATTAGCCACCGTGCTCGCACCTTCAATATCTACTATCACTCCCTGCAATCTTCCCATTGGGATAATATTTTTCTTATTCACCATCCTCAATTCAATCGGAGACCACTGCAACGCAGGTCTCCCCATTCTCTCCCATGTTTGTTTAGGAAAAACATTCACATCTAACCGAAGATCCAAAATAACTTGGTCCATTTCATATTCGCCTATTTGCGCGGTGAGCCTCATCTCACACCCTGTTCTTGCCTTATGTTTACCAATTTTCCTGACCATGTGTGGTCCTTCAAGTGCATTTTCTTTATTGACACATTTATTTATCAACTCTTGTAATCCTTTTACAGCTTTGCTATCACGTAACAGCTTCATACAAGTCTCCAAAAATGTAGTAAGCATGGATGGGTCCATTTCTTTGGATTGCATATCTTGACTTCCTGAGGTATAAGCTTCAGTGGAGCTTTTCTTCGCTTCCATGAAGGTTTCTTTCATGTGCTCTAAATCAAACCCCACTTATTTTTTTGGAGCCTTGCAGACCCATTCGCTTTCTTCAGGATGATTTCCCTTAGCTTCACCAATTGTCATTCCACTATGCAACACAATATTCACATTAGGGTCCTCTTCGTGGGGTTTAGACCTCATCATCTACACGTTCTGGGTAGGTTGTTGAGGTTGCGTCCCCTTTTTGCACATCTTAGTTATTAATACAAGGCAGTCTTCTGTTGCATGGTTAAACTGAGTACAATATCGGCATGATAGGCGTGTTGGGTCCGTACACTCTCGTGCATAGTGTCTTGCCCTCCACAATTGTAGCAAATAACTTTTCCCCAACCTCTTGCAGGTCCTCCTCCGCCTTGGCCTCATCTGCGCCCTTGATATCCTCCTCATACTTTCCCAACGCCCTGATCTAGAGGCTGAGTTTCTATCTGCATTTGATACGCGAGCGTTATTTCCATAATTAACTCATAGCCATGACAGTTGCGCTCATTGTGACCCACTGATTTGAAAAACTTGTAGAAATGTTGTTGCGGTGTCTGTAAAAATTTATGCAACAAGTGACAATTATTTGTCACATGTTTTCCAGCTACCTGATAGATAGCACACCATAGTGCGGGCCCTGTACTTGGCCCTACTTGAGCTTCTAGTCTCAAAGGTGTCAGCCCTCCTCCCATAACATAATTTGTGAAGACAAGGCAATGATCTTTATCATGCCCCTGAATCTTACATTTCAAACACCAAACTTCTTTGCACACCTCTGGCCGAGCCACTCTACCCTTCTCTAGACTTTGGAATTCTAGGCAAAGATTCTACAACTCCACATGAATCTGCTAAACTCCCAAAGCAACATCTTGAATCAGTGTGTCATGCAATCTCATCGCAATCTCCAGGAATCAGTGTGTCATGCAATCTCATCGCAATCTCCAGGGCTTCCGCCTGGGTCCCAATCTTTTGTTGTGATAAAGCAACCCTTAAATGAGGCAAGAGAGAAGCCACAAACCATTCGCAGTGCTACCCATCTGTAGCATTCATGTTAGCTTCATGGATCTTTCATTTCAATCTCTGATCTAGCTCCCAGGGTGTCTCACCCAGCTTCATCATGATTTCCTTAAATCCAACGATTGATTGCACTTCAGACTTGGGCCTACTGAATTCCTTATTCAACGCAGTCTGAATGTCTGCCAATGCAGCTATCGGGTTATCAGTTCAGTACTTAATGTACTACGTTAGCTCACGATCATGTAAAGCAATAAACAACGGTTCTTTCTTCATTTGATCATCTGTAATGTTCTAGGATATCCATACGACCTTCGCAACAAACCAAAACTGGTTTGGGTCCTCATTTCCCAAGCCATTCAAAATGAGAAACTTCACTACATTTTCCATATTGAATGGTGGTAGAGGTGGTGGTGGTGTGGGTGAAGGTGTATGCTGTGGAGGTGAACATGGAGGTGGTGTGGGCGGATGGAGTATTCGTAGGAACCCTTGCCTTGTTAACTAGACAACAGTCTATGGAGAAGCCTGTACTTCTCCTTCATCATCACTCAGAGGAGGCTCAAATAATGGGCTATATTCAACACTTGTTCTCCTTCTATCCATGAATATCTTTCCACTTCATGTAGCTCCAAACATCAAGGTAATTGCATAACCCACTTTTCACACAAGAGAATTTTAATCCAAGTTTTCAAGGATCTTAAATACTTAACTCGATGTCCCTTGAAGAATCGTCGCTCTGCTTCATTGTAGATGACCAATGTATCAACCATGAACACTATCATGAACCCTTCGATGACATGATCAAGCCAATGATCGACTGCATGTGTGATATTATCTTTGGAGCCTTCCAATCTCTGCACTAGCTCTAGAGTCCACACGATCAGACCATCAAGCCTCCACCTTCCCTGTCCGTCTACTAATTTAGTGATCCATTCATATATCTGATCGGGAAGGAAAAAAATAAAATTTCGTGTATCTCTGTGTATAGATACCTGTCCAACCACTGTCCTTTCATCAATCGTAGATTCTTGTTTTCTTGTGCTGCGAATTTGTGGATCTTTCTATCCAACCATTCCTAAATTTCTTTTTTTGTTGGATTCCAGTGATGCAACATCACACATCTCTTTATGAAGATCTTGGTCCTGACAATGGAACCATCTTTTTCCTTAGTGGGTCCTCACCCAGGTTTAGAATTATTTTTTCCAAACAAATCGCTACACTACTAGCCCTTTCGGCATCAATCCGTGGAGCGCGGAATGAAGTCTCGCCCGAAGTAGTTTGGGGGGGATGCTGGAACCAAGTTTCCACACCCATAGATTAGTGTAATGTCATTTTATACCGTTAACTTGCCTTTGCGTAGATCGATAAGCCCTTTAGGGCTTATCGATATAACTTCCTCTTACCAGCCTCTAGACCTTTGTGAAGGTCTACAATTGTCTTTCGCGGACCTTAAGCAAGCGAATCAACCACTTCCACACCTCCGTGATTACTCCTAATTATGTTATTACCCAAATCAACTTAAGTATTTGATATGTCTAACATGAAACAAGATATTCTTCGTTTAAATAGTTATTAGTATTTGTGTTCATATGATAATACAAATCGTGTAAAGTTGTGCATCAATAAAATATTAAATCATAAACCCAACATTCATCATAACATAATTGCATGCATTCACAACAAAAGTAAATGGACAAAACACAGATATTTCCATAATATCTCTTTATTGATACTTCAATTGTGCTTACAGACTGAAGACTACCCTGCGCACTCAGCTGTAGGGGTCAACACACTTAGCTGTGGACTCTACTCTAGGCCTCTGTACACTCAGTTACAGAGCCTCTATTCTACTCTAAGACTCTTCGCTCCTCACTTCTACTGACCCATTACATTTTCCTTCATCAATATCATCAATTGAGTTGCCTTAGACTCTCTAAGACTCTCCTTTTTATACAATCCCATGGTCTGCGAATGATGGGTAGATCTACTAAAGCTGACACCTTACATAAAAGAAGAGAAAAACCCATTATGACACTTTACTATCTACATGCTCTGCGACCACAACTTGTGGAGACTTTACACTTTACATAACAAAAACTTGGGCTTTCTGCCCCAAAACTTTGGATTTTGCCCCAAAATTGATCCTAGAGGACCCTGTCCCAACACCATACCACTCATCAGGAAGATAATCCTCCCCCTCTTTTTCATCATCATTTTCTTAGTCAATTTCCATGTTCCCACTCTCCCCTAAATCAACAACTTCTAAACATTTCTTTTTGTGCGTTCGCATTCTTTTGCAGTAAAGGCAGCCTAGCTTTCAATAATAATCAAAGATTTTTAGTTGGAATGAAAAATCAACTCCCTTGAATTATATATAAGAGGCATGATACTTTGATTAAATATTTCTCATCATTTCAATTGAAAAAGCCATAAAACATGCCAAAGAAGTGCAACTATGGCTTGAGCACATTAAACAAAAGAAAATGGTTATTCATATTTATTGGGTAGCAAAAGTCCAACGCAACGGTTAGAGGGTGGGAAGCCAGATATTTTGGGTAAAGTTAGGATAAAGACTCCGCTGGAAGCCCGAAGCACGAATTGTAATAGGTCAAGTCAAAGGGTAGTCCACCCAAAAATACTGTAAATAAATGTAAATAGAGTCGGCCCGCGTAGGGATCGCAAGTCAAGGAAGGGTATAAATAGAGCTAGACTCTATGGGTAGAGGCAGTAGAGTTTTGGTAGTGAATCTGAAATATGAAATGTAATTGGTTTTTAAAGAAGATAGTCAGAAAGCGTCTGTGAGTCCAAGTCGAGGGGTGGGGTAGTAGGTAGAGGCTTTGCAGCTGTGTGCGCAGAGGCCTAGAAAGTCCACAGATGTGTGCGCGGACCCCTGCAACTAAGTGCGTAGGGTGGATCTAGATGTATTAAGGATAAAGTGGACATAAAGATAAGTTTCTTCTGAAATTTTGTGTTTTTTCTGAACTGTCATAATATCTGTTTAATTTATTCTATTTATGGTTTGAATGAATGTAAATCTAGGTTTAGTTCAATGTGCAAAGCAGTTGTGTTAATTAAATGTTTGCTTAAAGACCTTGGTAATTGGTAACCACATCATCTAATAGAATAGCACACTCAAAAAGAAAGACAAAATCAAGCCAGATCTGTGCAAACACCGAGCAGCGCGGAGCTGTAAACTAGTGCGCGAAACCTCCAGACCACACCAAGACATCCCTAGGGTGCAGAAACCTAGTTCCAACACCATCCACTGCTACCTTGGGTGAGACCTCAATCCGCACTCCGCGGGCAGTTGCCGAGAGGGTCGGTAGCTGTCGGATTTGTTTGGCTAAATAACTCTTCTGAACCTGGGTCAGGCCCAAATAAGCCAACAAATGGTTCCATTTCCGGGACCGGGATCTGCCTAAGGGGTGTCTAATGTGGGAACACTAGAATCCTGTGAAGAAAGAGCTTGAAGATTGGTGGGATTTGAAGCTTCACGAGTTTGCGCTTCAGGAAAATAGAAACTTGTGGATATCGGAGAAACAGTGGTTAGATCACTATATATTCATGGATATACACGAGATCTTCTTCGTAACATTCCCGATAGAATTGTACGAGTGGATCGCGAAGTTAGCTAATAGCATGGGGAGGTGCAGATTAGACCAGCCGATAGTGTGGACTCTGGAACTGGTGCGCAGGTTGGAAGCCACTGAAGATAGACTTGTGTGCGCAGTAGACCACTGGTTAGATCAGATCATAGGAGCAGTTATCACTAAGTTCACAATAGATACAACCGTAAGTTATAGCCAAGCAGAAAGGAAATTTCTCCAAGGACCGCGAGGTAGGTACATCAAATCATTGAATACTTGGATTAAGATGCTGTTGTGTGAAAAACAGATCCTGCGCGTATATTGATGTCTGGAGTAATGCGGAGCGGAAGGGGTTATCGAAGAACAAGAGAAGTAGAGAACAACTCTTTGATTTCTATCTCGCGGGAAAGCGAGGAGGATCTTGCTAGGTTCTCGCCAAGAAGTGTGGCCTGATTGATTAAAGAACACTTCCCACTGATACCACCTCCGTCTACACTGCCACCTGCTTCACCCGCGTCGAGTCCATCCACACCAACACCACCTCCACCCCCTCCACCATTGAAAGCTGGGATGGCGACCACAATCAAGTTACCGACATTTTAGGGTGTAGGGAATGAAAAGCCAAGTCAGTTTTGGTTTGTGATAAAATCGGTATGGGATGCGCAAGGCATAATGAATGAAAACATTAAAAAGGCCACGCTGGTCAGTGCACCATAGGACTGTGTGCTGACATGGTACATAAAATACTCAATTGACCATCCGAATGAGCGAATAACAACGATCCAGGATGCACTTAATAAATAATTTGGCCAACCAAAGTCTGAAGCCCAGTCGATCATTGGGTTCAAGGAGATAGCAATGTTTCCTGGCGAAACTCTGTGGGATCTGGACCAAAGACTAAAGAGTACTATTCGCGAAGCTAACATGACTTTGATAGATGGGTAGCATTGTGCATGGTTTGTGGCATCCTTGACGCCCCATCTGAGGACGACTTTGTCACAACATAAGATCTCAACCCAAGCCTAGGCACTAGAGACAGCAATAAGGTTACACGCAACCTCAATACCAGACCCAGGGTTGGGAGTTCAACAAATCCACGTGCAACTTCAAGACCTAAGTCTGGAAGTGCAAAGCTTGAAGCAAGGAAGAGTGTCCGGACCAGAGGGATGTTTGGAGGTAGGTTGTATTAAATGTAAGAGCCAAGCGCACGACAAGGACCATTGTCCAGTCTTCGCGAACTATCTAGTGGGAGGAGGCCCGATGCCGCTAAAAGTAGAGGTATAAGCAGGACCAAGTACCGCGGCAGCGCTCTAGTGTGCAATTTTCCAGGTGGGAGGGAAGCATGCAACAGATAAATGCCACCTATTACAAAAGTATACCCAGACCTCACAACAGTTGTATTGCAACTTTTATCGATCGGTGGGACACAATGAGTGAATGTGTCGAAGTTATGACTTAATGCTAGAGAGAACCCCAGCCTACCGGGTGCAGACTGAAGTGTGGGGAGGATTTCAAGGATGCGGTCGGGGAAGAGGATTGCAACCCGGAGGGGGCCGCGGACAATTAATTTGTTATAATTGTGGTGGACAGGGCATTTGTAGTTTTGACCACCATCGAGCACAAGATAGCTCAGATGCAAAGCGAGTATGCCACAGTTGAGACAACACCGCACGAGACTGAGTTGACAACCGCACACGTGGAAATGATGCAATGAATGACAAAAGAATTTACTGCTGGAACAAGTGAG
>APFE030830882.1:4221-22629 GCA_000404065.3 Pinus taeda
TTCTTCATCGGTCACTCCCGTTGGTTTAGTACCCGGATCTACCGTGATCCACTGATCTTTATCCACCAACAGATCCTCCATCTTGAGTTTCCACAACTCAAAACTCTGACCATTGAACTTCTCAATCTATTTCTTTCCGCTGCTCACCATCTTCTTTCACCACCAGAATCAATCTCGTAGATCTCCCACTGAACAGGTTCTACCACAGGCCCGAGCGAAACCCCTCAGCAACAAAGGCGTCCCCTTGAAGCCAAAATAGCTCTGATACCAAATGTAGGTTTTAACCTCGTACAAAAATTACCTACATACGAAATTTAAATCACAGAAAAAATAAAAATGCGAGAGCATAACACATAAAACACATATACACAGAGATTTCCCACTGGATCTCAAAATCGAGACTACCAGCTTGATTTTTCATTATGTTCCTTGCAATGTTACAATACATCTTTATACATGCCGAGGCATCCAATACCATGGACCGAAAACTATCACGTCCAAAAAACATGTGCGAAAATCATGCACAAAACCATAGGTGGGTCTGCCCAACCTAACATAGGGTCCAAAACCAAAATTTTCCAGGGCGCTGCCTCAGACCCCATAAAGTGGGGTTACGGGTACCCTTCAAACCCCCTATTAACTATGTGGAAAGAATATAACACAACACAACATAAAAGGGACTAATTATCTAGGTTCACATACATGGTGTCACTATACCAAAGAGTGACTTCAGAGATAATAAAGTGATGCTCACTTAGAAAACATGGTGGTTTAACAACAACAGTCTTTAAGGGACTGGGTTGTTGATATAAGATATAGGAATGATGAAGTGGATCATCCACATCATGGTCTAGAGTGATGTGAGACTCTAGAGGTTCTTCTAAGTGCAGAAGGATAATGGTACTAGAGTTGACACTACTAGATGTACTCGGATGGTTGGGGAGAATTGCTTCTCCTTGACTCTAAAAAATGGATGCTCCCTTACCCAAACATTGGGTGGAAATGTAGTGGCCACAAGGTGGATATGGTTTGAATTCATGGGATAAAAGTAAGGGATGGTTAAACTAATCGACCTCACAATGGATGAAGAGTTTGGACTCGAAAACATATTAGCCATGGGTCTGTTACGCAAGGAAGTATGCACAATGGTGCATATCATCCTAAGGATAATCAAGGGTGGTCATAGACTCCATAATGTCTTCATCAAAGTGGAAGATGAGAGGACTGGGGGACATATGCATCATCATGATTGTGAGACATATGACTAGTAGAGGGGACATCTATCAATGTTTCCATTGAAGGAGGTTCAACAAAATCATGAGAGGAGATATCTAGGTAGCTATGAAGGAGCAATCTCCTGAATTATCATAGTTAGAAGATGGGGGCAGAGTTGTTCATCATATCGACATCACGAGGAGAGATCACGATGGTTGGTTGGGAGACCTTCTCTTCTAGAGTACAGTTGAGATTAGATTCCACATGTAAAGGATAAGTTGACTCATTACAAGTGTTGTCTATTTCGTGAAGTACTTGAAGCTTATCACAAAAATATCCATGACGAAGATAGTGATTGGAGTAATAAACGTAGTTAATGTGCAAATCACAAGGGTGGTTTGTGTGTAATGATTAGATTCTCTTAGCCAATTCAGGCAAGGTTACGTGGACCTCGAGGATCTATGGATTGGAAAAGGTATTAGTGACATCGTCTTTAATGTGAGGGAGTTCAGGATAGTTATTCATGGCATGACTGACAACATCGCACAAATCACAAGGAGGAAGAGACTTTGGGTGCTTAGGGGGGCTAGAGTGGCTTGGGGAGCCTTGTCCTAGGATACCTTCTTTTAGGCTTTGCCCCCATCGCCAGATAATTTTGCAATAGGAGTAGGCTTCTATTGAGGTTTCTATGGAACTAAAGAAAAGTTAGGGGTGAAAATGACAAGTTGGACTGGAGTCAAAGCAGTGTAAGCTTTCAAATGATGAGGTCCAATGTTTGTAGGGGGATCAACGTACTAGATTAGGATCCATAAGGTGATATGAGGTGGACTCAGTGTAGCCAGGAAAGTTGTAGAATAAACTTTGGGAGGTGGAAACAAGAACGGTATTTGACCAAAAGGGTAATGACCCTAAGGAGAAACTCATGAATGTTTAGGGCTATGGGAACAGATCCAAGCAGAAAAATATTAGGAGAGACACCACCAAAAGGAGGTGGCCCTTCAGGAGTTGTACTGTTAAGTGTGGTTAAGTTAGGAACAACAATTTGGGAAGGTGCAAATTGTTGTACTAATAACAATAAGGGGTTACACTAGTATTATAGGGACCTAACATGCCCCTCTCCTTCAAAAAGTGTTGTCCTCAACTCTTGAGAAGTTCTTGATGCTTCTGTATAAAATGCTTGTCCTCCCATGTGGAATATTCAACAGGTATATTCTTCCACTTTATGACATACTCTGAAATTGATCGATTTCGTAGCTACCATGTTCCTGTTTCTTTGACTGCTCCAAGTTCCAATATGAATTTTCCTTCCTCGTCAAGTTCTTGCAATATTTCTTGAACTGGGATCTTCTGTAACTTTTGGATGAGTGGCCACATTTCTTCGTCTTTCTTCCATTCATCCATTGCTTCATTTATCCAATCTGCTTGGATAATATAAATAATACAAAATATTGCTTCGACATCCTCATCCTTCTTGAGAGTGCATCTGCAACAATATTTTTCTTCCCTTTTTTGTAGATGATTTCAAAGTCATAACTGAACATATTTGTGACCCTTTTTTTATGTTCTTCTAAAGATAATCTTTCTTCTAAAAAGTATTTAAGACTATCATGATCCATTTTTACCTTGAAGTTTCTTCCCATTAGGTAAGGTCGTCATTTCTTAAGTGCATGTAGTATTGCCAACATTTCCTTCTCATAAATAGCTTGCTTGAGATGTAGCTGTAAAAATACCCAATCACCTATATCAAAACTTCTTTCACTACAATGTTGATTTTCTTGTTGTTTCTTTCGATTCTGCACCAAACTGGCATTATCCTTTCAAAGTTTGAGAACTTGTTGTTGATGCTCGATGTGATGTTTCACTACTTGAATCTTTTTCTTCTTGATATGTCCTATCTTAAGAGTTTGAGGAGTGGTAATTTCGGCCAATGCATTACAAGATATGGTCGGATTCATTTCTTCTTTCTCAGTGTGATCTTTCACTTCTTGAACATTTCTCTTCTTGATATTTCCTTCTATCTTGAGAGTTTGAGTGGTAATTCTTGCGAATGCTTTACAAGATATGGTCAAATTCATTTCTTCTTTCTTTGGGGTTAGGTCCTAGTGCATATCCTCTTCATTTGATGTTTCTTGATCATTTTCTTCTTCCTCTTCATACTCTATGTAAAATAATTTCTTCGCAGCACACTTATGACCTTTAGTACATTTTCTATCACAATTGTAACAAAGCCCTTTTTTCCTTTTTTCTTCCAATTGTTGTGGTGTAACCCTTGTAGGTTGTGGAAGGCTAGGAGAAAAAACACTTACATTATTATAGTTGTGAGGGGAATACTTCCTTTTTGCCATAATTTTACTTTCCACTTTGTAACAAAGCCCTTTTTATCTTTCCAATTGTTGTGGTGTTACTCTAAAGAAGGTGTTTCTCTTTGTATCCTTCTAATGTGCTATCATTTCCTCCGTCAAAATTGACCACGTAACAAGTCGTTTATGAGAAAAAAGCCCTTTATACCATAAAAATTGATCCGGTTGTAAATATGAAGATGTAATACATACCTTTTGTAACAGTGGTACACCATGTAGATCAAAATATTGCTCCATATGAAGTATCCAATTTACCGAATCCTTGCCATCAAACTTCCTCATATCACCTTTTCTTGATTTTATGAGCGCGACCTTGAAATGACTATAACTCTATAATTCCAGTTCTGAAATTGTGACCTGCAGTAACCCTCTGTGTCCTTTTTCCAATGCCACCAATCTAATCAAATTTAGATTCTCCAAGAAAGAGTTATGCACAACCTCGCAAGATGACCTGAATATATACCTTTTTAGAAGAGCAAAGTTGTATGAAGTGCCACATGTCATCGTGTTAACCTTAGGATATGAAAAATATATATAAGAAACTAAAACCCATCCTATTTTTGTAACCCTTACGAAATTTCAATCTAATGCTCAAAACAAAAGTTATGAAGATTTTTCCCAAGTCACGTTTTTGGAATGTAATTCGGGAATCTGCAAAAATGCCAACTTCCTCAGATCATATCTCTACACATATAGTGCGAAAAGATCTGACTTTCAGACCTAAGATTTATAATGATTTCAACAGAAATGGGTTCTTTTTTTTTAGTTCCTGAAAAAACGCAGAAAAGAATTTATAGCGCAAATTCCACGATGACCTATTTGGAGTAGCGAAACCCTAGAATCCAAAGCTCTGATACCAAATGTTATGAAACCAGCTCACAAAAAGATAGGAAATATAGATGAATGCCTTAGAAATAAGCCTCTTTGAGGGGGCAACCTCCTTTACATTACAAAAATGAACAATTCTTGGATGATACAAATGAAAAGACCTACTTTCTATATATAGGAGTCTAAGTGGTCGTAATATAATGAGGGCCGACATAACAATAATAATGTAAGGGCACAAAAATCACAATAGTGGGCTTCTATGGGGCACAATAATATAATATGGGGACTACATGGGCACAACAATATGATAAAGGGGTTGTAATAATAACAATAAGGGGTTACACTAGCAGTATAGGGACCTAACAATAGAAGCTCGGCAGACCCTTTGGGCTGGGACTCAGTGGCATATTTGTCAGGTGGCTTGTCACACAAATGTGATCGATTCTGGAGGTTGACTTGTTCATTGTTTACCTCATCAGAATTCATCATGGGAATTGGATAATCATGGTGACTAGATGGAGGAGTTGGTTGAGCAGGCTGACGTTGCGAAAGTTGGATAGCTATATACCCTTGGTGGGGAAATGGGTTGCTAAGCACAACAGGTTGAGATGAAGCATGAGGGGGAGGAGAAGCGGAGGATTACAATATACGAAAAGTTGCTTGAGCTTCCCATGCTTCGCACATATAAGGTAATAGGGGACATTGATGAGTATAATTACCATAGACTCCAAAAAAAGCACAAGATTTATTAGTACAAAGACCCTTGTTGCACTTGGACTCATTGCACTATTGCTGGGCTGCAGAGTTAGGTGGAGGACCTTAAGTGGCATTGGGTGGAGTAGCCTAGTTGCCTTGATTACCTTGAGGCTGATGGTTCCTATTACCCTTCCCATTGTTTCATTTCTTGGGATTTGACGGATTGGGACTACTACGCTGAGCATAAACATGTCCTTGTGGAGGAGGTAATTGTTGTGGTTGAGGGGAGCAGGTATGGGGTGTTGGGGCATTGTTATTGAGGGATCTCGAGTGCTAGGTCGTACATATGAATAATATGGAGATGTGGCAACATTGTTATAAGCAGTCGATTCAACAACTAGCTTAAACATTTTTTGATGCGATGGAGGATATGCATATGGCCTACTAGGACTTGGATAAGGATTTCCCTAAGGAGGATTGGGAGAGGGATAATTGTAAATGGAAGTGGTCCCTGTCTCAGGTTGACCATAACCCATATGAGGTAGAACATATGGTTAAGGGTGTCATATGGTTCCAACAATTTGATTAGCAACATGAGATACCCCCCGTGAATTTACAGCACCAAGCCGATCCGTCTCAGGGATGACTGTCTAAATGTAACTGACTAGACGTAAATCATGCCAAATTTAAGAGCTATCTCGAGAGATTCTTCCTTGGATTGAGGGCATTGAGAAGCATCATATTTAACAATGGGGGTGAACAACAATATAAGAAACCAATTCATATAGACTCAGTCATCGAAGTCATGAGCTTGACAGATGCTCCTCCTTCTACACCATTCATGAACATGGTGGGAAAGGCGAGAGGAAAATTTTTGATAGAATGAAGTAAAAATTTTAGTACTAGTATCATGACAGAGAGGTAACTGGAAATATGAAATAAAGGTTTCAAAAAGAGTTGCTAAAGTGGAGTGGGTTGCCCTAACGTTATCTACATACCACTTCATAGTAGCTGCAGTGAGCGTGCATTGGAAAAACTGAAGATGAATGGTGTCATTGGTAATAGAATTGGATGAACACCGTATATGAAAGGGGCGAACATGATTTTTTGGGTCTTCTCCAGGATTACCCTAAAATTTCGGGATGTTTGAAGGGAGTTTTCTAGACATTTCTAGCCATGTGGGATTACAGAGAAGGGGATCATTGATAATATGGTTAAAATCTGGGTGACCTAGACCATCAATAAAAGGATGTAAAGGAGTCAGAGTTACCACACTAGTTGAGGTTCCACCAGTGGGGGTACCCTAGTTGGTACCTGGGTTACCACCCTGGGTTTTTGCACCTCGATTTGTACTTGAAATGATAGCGATATGAGGATGAGGGGAAATGAATGAGTGATAAGAATCAACATAATTAGAATTATTATTAGAATTATGACTCAATGTAGGAATAGGAGGACGAAATTGCACCCGACGGGGAGGAGTGATATGGCCTAATGGGAAATGAGGGTTAATCCCTCAAATTCGACAGGACAAATTCCTTGGAGGCATTATGTTTTGTAGACTAAGTGATAATGATAGGAAGAAAATAGTAACAACCAACAAGAAAACACCTAGTGCAGTGGTGCCAACTGTAAACTAACTATTTTAATGATGTTACTCTAATGCAAGAAAAAATGTCCTATCAAATAAAAATGACTTCTAGCCTATAGTTGATCTGAATCCTCAAACAATCCTAAATCTACTATTTCAGATAGCCTTCCAAAGAACTTCTTACTTAATGAAATCTCATCCCCACAAGCAGAGTTGTCTAGAGAAAGGTTGGGTAGAGGAACAACTAGTTTCCACAACCAGTCCTATAATTTTTTTCCCTAAGATTGGTCAATATGGTTACCTTCATTCCACAGGGGTGGTCGAGTCTTGAGATTCTTGGTAGTCATCCATCACACGGAATTCCTTTCCATGGGTTGGGTAGACCCGAGGAGAACTACTCACACGATGACCTAGCCTAACCCCCTCTGAATCAGGTTTCTAACACACTCTGGCTTTTAGCATGGGATGGTTAAATATTGTAAGCTCCCTAGTATGAAAAATCCTATGTATCAATGAAAATTTATTGATGGGTTTTATTGGAAGCCTATCCCACTGACCCTACACCTACACAATAAAGATTATTTGGCCCTAATGCCCAAGTGGGCTTAATCTATGTGTGTTTCTTTATTAAGGTGTAGTGTTTAAATTATTGGCTTCGTAGTGTTAACCAAGCTCTCGTTCTCTTAACATGCTAGTGTTTGAAAAAGATGTGTCAGGTGGCTGAGTGAATTAATCATTTTTCATGATGTCAAATGCTGCTAAAAGTAAACTGCTAAAATACTATAAATGAATCTAAAATTACATAAAATTGACATGTCAATCAAGCATACAAAGTCCACCCACAAGGGATACTAAGAAGTTAAGCAAGAGAAGGAAAACAAGCTACTCAAAGAGACAAAAAGAAGCCAAAAATATCTGATGTCAAGGAACTAGGATCTAAAGTTGTTAAGCCATTGAAAATGGTGCAGATAAACAACAAAAATTAGAAGTGAAAACTGCTATAAAGGAGAAGAATGAAGCTCTAACACCTGGGATGCTCAATGGGATCCTAAGGGGGGTAAGGAAAACCCAAACTCTAAAGTGAGAAACTGTAAAATAAACCTATCCAATGGATCTGAAAAAAGTAATGGATCATATCTAAAAAATAGAGGCTAAAAATGGCGAAAGCCCTAGACTCCTTACTCAATAAATGTCTTCCTAACAATGTCGAGGAGTACTCTAAACCCTATGGGGCTATTTCATTCCTTACAGAGACAAAGTGAGTGGATCTAGACCTAAGGTAGAATTATTGACAAACTTGAGTACCCTAAATAAGTCTAAAGACAACACTCTCGACAAAACAGTAAAAAATTGAAAAATTCAAAAGAGTTACAGAACGTAGATGTTGATGTGCTTTTAGTGAGAGCATATTTCTTGGGCCAAAAAGTGTGATCTCAAGCACACTAAAGTGGAAGAACTTGTGCTATATCCCTAAGAGTCTCAGTTGACAAATCTTGGATAAATGTTTCCATCTCATGCTCGGCTAGTACCTGTGACCTATGGAAAAGATGACAAACCCGACATAATTTGAAAATTAGATATAAAAAAAATTAAAAGTAAAATTTGAGAGTCCTAAAAAATGGCTGAAGAAACGCTTAAATTTCTAAAATTTTAATCACCCAAGAACATGGTTATGAAACTAGTGGAGTCACCATTTGTTGGATGACAAATGTATAATTAAAGACCTAATAGAGTCACCATTTGTTAGTGTGGAAAACCCTGGAAGGTACTCCAAAAATCCTCACTTAAGTTAGTAGGTGACAAGTTACCCTATCAACAATTTGATGGTTGTTTTCGTTATAGATTTGCAATATAAATGGAAAATATGTAGTAAAAAAAAACAAGATCCAAAATAAATAGCAGCAAAATAATTTATCCAAAATAATAATTGAGTTCGAAAGACAATTTTAAATGAATAAATCTCTATTGATAACACCTAGTGAAGGAGATAGCCAGCTTGTTTTATAAGTGCCCCTCTATGGGATGGGTCCTTTGATATCCTTGATACTTTAGAAATAGAATTCCCTCTCTCAATCGTGTGAAAAAACCCAAAAAAGAAGAACTCAAATGAGAGGTCAAGAAAATGATGGTAGTGTTGAAGATGATAATGATCATGGTGAAGAATGGATGTAAAATGCCCCTTATTATAGAAAAGTATGGATTTAATCTTGAAAATGGAGAATAATAAAATATTATTGAACAAATTCAGATCTAACTACTTGGAATACTTTATTATATTTATTGGAGAGGGAAAATTAATTTTAGAATGGTTAAATTAATTTATTTGCAAATAATTAACAAATAAAATGATTTATTAATTGTTTCACTAGAAACAGGAAATATGTGAAATCAAAATAATTATTAAATAGTGATTTAATATTTTTTCTAATATCAAAAATAAGGAATTCTAAAAAATAATGATTTATTTAAATATTCCTAACAAATTTAGTCAAATGTGACAAGGAATAATTATTAAATAATGATTTAACAATAAAGCCTAGAGAAGATTAAATAAATAATGATTCATATAATTATTATTGTGGAGGGTTTTTTATTGAAATCGAAAAATAATTTAATAAAAGTGGTCTACAAAATTATTTTCCACACTGAAAGTGATTTTACTATGGTAAAATTAAATCCACAACGTGTATTTCGACTCACCTAGTTAGAAATGGCTAGGTGATTATTTTTTGGTGATAAATTTGTGATTCCCTTGGTTCACTTTCAAATTTCAATCACTTTCTATTTCCTCTTCTACCATGACATTAAAATATTCTTATTTTTCATGATTGTACTCTTCAACACATAGAGGATGTTATTGTGTACATACCGAAACTTTCTCAATATCTGATTTTGATGTCTTCTCTACATCAAATGTAGCCCATGATTCTTTGGCCTCCTCATTTGAATATTATTTTTCTTAATGTTGTCCTTGTGTCGCATCAATAGAATATATTTTTTGGAATACCTTTCCTAAGAAAAGATGCATTCCATTTAGATCAAGAGGATAATTTCGGAAGTGTTGTACCTCAACATTGTAAGTGGGATGAGCTACGTCATTGTTTGCATTTGTAAATCATGGTACAGGTAGTTAAGTGGGAGCAGACCTTTCAGATATATGTGGTTGATGTTTTGGGTGTCATTGAGGCAGATGGTATGGATGGAATTGTGCTTGGTATGGAGGATATTCAGTTAAATATTGTGAATTTTTCCCATAAGGTTGTTTCCAACCTTTTTTCCAAGATTGGTTTTGGGGCTAAGATGACAAAGGTTTCCAAGGAAAGGGTGTGTTACAATTACTTTGAGATGGTTGTGCATAACATTGAAATTGTGGAATAGGTTTTTATACCATACTTGTTTGACTAGGCTTCCAATGTCCTCTTGGAGATACATAACATAGCTACCTCAGTGACTGACATGCTCCACTGTTCTTGGTAAAATTTCTTCATCCTTGGTACTGATGGGAAATATTTAGTAGCATGTGATTTTGGATGGATAACACATATATCAACAACTTATTTTTTCTCATTTTAGATTCTTAACCTTTCTAATTGTTAACTTACAATGATAAAAAAAATTGTTTTAAAGTTATGAATTAAATTTTTAAGTCTAGCTCTACTTACAAATCTCGACACAGAGTTACTTACTCTTTCCCTTCCCCTTGATATGTGTTCCAAATTTCACAAATTTCTTTAAATTATTAATGGTATACATTATCCATACTCATGCAATGAAGGAGATCAATCCAGTCATCCCCAATTGTTCTAAGGAAGAGGATTTTTAGTGTGTCAAATCATAAATGAGGTAATTATGCCCTCTTAACATTATAGATAAATTTGTTTATTAGGTCCTCAAGGTTCTCATATTCTTTTGAAGTAATTCTAAATAATTCTTGCTTAAGATCATAATATTTATATTTTTCTACAAATATATTTTTCATATCATTACATGATCTTATTGAATTAGTCTCTAAACTCATGAACAATTTAAGAGCTCTATCCTTCAATGTTACTGGAAAAATATCAATGTTTGAGCATTTAATAAGTAAAAATAAGATCTACAAACGATTTCAAATTCAAAGAGAAAAATTTCTAGATCATATGACCTTATACCATGGAATTTGGGAAGGAAAGGTGGAGGGATGAACTGTTTGGTGTGTTTTATATTCTTGGGGGGAATAAACCCTCCTGTTATGGGCTTCCATGGGGGTGGTAGTCCCTGGGGAGCAAGAATGCTACAACTCATAGGGCTTCCTACTTTAAATTTATCAACCCGGTAATTTGTAACAAACTTGGAAGCTATGGTCTTTTATGCATAAGTACTAGCTCTTACTGCAAACTGTCACTTGGTCAGCTGGTGAAAGATCACTAGGAGCTTAAGCTAACTTCTATGAATTCTCAGAATAAGCTTTTAGTTGTGATGAATGAAAGCTAACTCTAAAGAGGTTATTCTATTTTCATAAAGAGAAAGAAGATTGAAGTGTAAAGAAAACCCTAGCAAGCCCTAACTCTTCTAACTAACCATACTTTTGTAGAAAAAGAGATGAAAACTGATGAAATGAGTGTCATTGACTACTAAGATGGTGAGTTACATCTACTCAAGCTACTTTTAAAAGGAAATGAGAAAGAAACACCTTTTTGGGTTTTTTTTATGTATTTTATCTGAAATTGCTATGCTTGTAATTTATCTGTTTGTGGTTGTGGCAAACATTTGGTGGTGATGGTAGGTGACCTTTGGGTTGTAAAGGTGTACAAATATTTTAGGTAGTCCTAAGAGGCCTCTGGTAACATTCTAGAGACTTCCTTCTACAATCAGACTTCAAAAAGTCACCTTCAGGAAATTCTAGAGGAAGTTGCAGGGGATCTACAAGAGGATTCTACAGGAGGATGTCGAGATTTATTTTTAGTGGTTTTAAAGGTGGAAAAATGGTGGGAAATGGTAGCTAATGATTAGATGGAGGTGTGAAGGTATCTGAAGCTCAACAAGGATTATTAGGAAAGAAGATGATGGTTGGATTTGTTCAAGAGACAAGAGGAAAGTTTATGAGAGAAATGCAGAAATTAGGGCAGATTTGTGAAGGGCTATGAATGACTTTTGAAACCTGTGAGAAAAGAGATGATGAGGGCTGCTTTATTGATGTATTGTGAGTAGAGGTGTGTTGTAGGTGATATGCAAGTCAAAATACTGAAATTAAGCAAGAAAATAACTAATTGTACCAAAAGAACAGAATTATCTCATATGTTAACCTAAATTCTGACCTAAAAGAATAAAATGTTGAATACTACTATATGAATAGGAAATCATGGGAAGAGATTTATTGAAGAAGCATAAATGAGTATGGAAAAATGGATCTGAAGAAAATCATTAACCTCTGAATCAATTTGTAACACTAGAAATTGCATGGACGAAGCAAAACTATGTTTTTATGGAAGCAAGCAGATCTTGACCTCAATTGATGGTCCCCAAACGAGGAAAAGATGTCAAGCTCTGTTGATGTCCTTTTCGTATCTATATATTACTACTATTTAACCTACTGCAACAACTGGAATGGGAACAACTATGTAAACAAACAAAAGAAACCTATTCTAACCAAGAGAAAATGAATCTATCTACCATAAATTAATTCATGAACTGAAGCAAAAACATATAAGTACAAAGCAAGAGGTGCTAGGAAGCTTGGGTTGGGCCCTAACCCAAGAGCTTCAACCATTTGAAAGAACTCAGTGTTGGCTCAGAAAATATTTCATCTCCATTATCAAAATAATAGTCACATTACATAAAATTGTTCACAAAAGTAAGCTCAAAATGAACTGAGCAAGAGCTGCAACAAAAGTGAAAAAATTTGACTAACATCCAACTAATCTACTGAGCACCCAAGCCATAATATTTATACAACTAGAGCCTCCAACAACTCTCCTAAAATCAAGGAGTTTCAGCTCCCAAGACTAGAGATAAATAATGGTTCTTCACTTGCTTGGCTGCCCCTTTGATGCATCAATGTGGTTGTGTGTGCTTTGAGTTTTCTGAAGGAGGATTCAAGGTAGGGTGTCATAAATGAGGGAGAAACACTCCTACAAATCCTCTCCCTTGTTTTCCTCAAATATTGGCTACCAAATGCTCAATAATCCTTTGACTTTGTTCGAAAATTGACCAAAACTCTGCATAAGGCACACATTAGACTTCATGGCATAATGACTAACCTAATTCACTCTATTAGCATAAATATAATAGAAAACATGCAATAAAATAATGAGAATTATGGATTAAGCTAAGTTAAGACACAAAACAAGCCCTTATAATTACCCATTTATGGGGCTCATCATCAGCCCCCTACTGAATGTGTTGCTCATCCTTTGAGCAACTAGTCTATCTCTTCATCTTTGATGGCCCTGATGGCCCCCATAACATCCCATGCCTCTAATGTGAGATCCTCTTCCCTATCATGGAATCCAGCCTTTCTATCCACCTTTTCCCATTGTTTTCTTTCTTCTTCCTCCTTTTTGCCCTCTAGCAGTCCTAGGAGCAGTGGGGGACTCAGATTTATGTCAATCCAATGGGCCTTCAAAACTTTGCATAGAGTGCTTGTACAATGGCACTCTCCTCAAAGATTATTTCATTCTATTTGGGGAGTGATACTCGTTGATCTGTAGGCTATGTGGCAGTGTATTCCTCCTTCACATGCAGGCATGAATGCAATCGTCTCCAAGCAATCTCTCCATGTCCTCAAAATGTGCAATAGCCTGGGCGTGATCATTGATCTACTTAGGGGCACTTTGAGGATCAACTGCAAGTTGCTGGTGTGTGCGAATGAGAGCCATAGGGCCTAATGGCTTTGCTCTAATCACCGGGGGTTCAATTTGTTCTTTTTCCATCAACTCCCTAATTTCTATTTCTCTTTTTTCCTCATGACTCATCCATGATGCCATGGCCATCAACTGCAAGTCTCTTAACTGAGAATTAGGGTCCCATAGGTTCATATCAGTAAGGGCCATTTTATGTAAATAAAACTCTACCAACTTTGCCTTGTCCTCTGTTGAATTGTGATCACATAAATCCATGAACTGTCTATAGTCCTAGAAAGTCGTGGTGCCTCTTTGGGCTAGAGTCTTGATCTGGAACTATAACCATTGATATGTGAGGTATACTTGATATGATTTGGCTGTCTATCTGCACTATAGCGCCTCCATAGCCCAGTTGGCCATGCATGCTAACTGGATTTCCGTTTCTTGCAGCTGTTTTCTTAACACTTTAGTCTCTACCTGGGTTTCCCTTTCTTGCAGTAGTTTTCTTAAGATTCCATTATCTACTTCCAATTGAGATCTTTTAATTTCTTCTGCATGTTTTACAGTGACCAACTCTCCGCCCATCGCTCTAAGATTGTTCTCCATGTGGCCAATGTCTTCCACCCCTTTGGACATTGCAATTTGCATCCATCTATGGCTCCTTACTGTTTCCTTTTCCAGCTCAAAGAAAAGATGGACTGTAAACTTCTGTGGTATGATTTTCCCTACTTCCATTACATTGTAATAAGAGCCTAAACTAGGTTGTGGGTTAGGTTCTGGTATCCCTACTATTTCATCCTTCCGCTTGTTCTACTTTTCTACCCTTTCCTTAAGTTTCTCAGTCTCCTGTAGTTGTGACAAGGTCTCCTGTAGAGTGGTATGCGCCTCCTTAAGGACGGTTTTGGAGTCTTGTAGTTTTATCCTTTCCCTCCAAGTGAAATATCTAGGGCTTCCTCCTTCATAGGTGATGGGGGTTCTGGATGGAGATTCCTTCTTTTTGGCAGTAGGAGGATCTTCAATGGTGATAGGTTCTTTTGAGGGTGGCTGTAGCTTCCCTATTTTTATCCTAGTGCTTTATTGAGCCTTAAAATACATGGATGGTTTCCTTTTTCTCTTTGGTTTGGGCTTAACTGGGGTGCTAAGTGCAGCAAGAACAGTTGTTGCCTCCCTTTCCACTGTTTTAGGAGACACCTCTGCATTCTCTGCTTCTATTTCTTCTTCTTTTGTCTTTTTTGCATTTGATAGTTTTGTTTCTTCTATCCTTGTTTTAATTTCCTCCTGTTATTGTTTAGTTCCTACCCTCTCTACTATAGTCTTTGTCTTCACTGATTTAATCTTTTTCTTTTCTGTTTTAGTCCTTTTCCCTCATGCCCTAGATTCCTTCTTCTTCTCTACTTTGGACTTATCCTTCTCTACTTCATTTGTTTCTTTCTCGGTTATGGTTTCTTCCTCCCCTATTTTAGCTTCCTCTTTCTCTATTTGTGTTTTCTCTTCCTCTTCTCTCGTTTCCTCCTCATCTTCCCCTTATTGTTCTTCTCCTTCACTTTCCGAAGGACTGAGGTCAAATGTGAGGGTTTTTATATTATCCTCCCTTGTCATATTTCTGAAAATCTCCCAGGATATGGGGATTGTGAAGGTGTGGAGGGCTTCTTCCACCAATAGTTTAATGAGTCCATGGTGAGCTAATTGGTCTTGAACTCTTGCCTTAAATTTAATGCTGGAATCTATTAGGGACTAGAGGAGAAAATAGGGAATACTGAGTTTTTATGGTGCAGGAAGATCCATGCCATATCTCAACTCATGCAAAATTCTGAAGTGGTACCCATAAACTATGTTATAGCTTCCTTCATATGAGATGTATTTGATAATCTGATAACTAACCTCATCCCAAGGATAAGGTATGCTTTTTCTCCTAATACCATTTTTGTCCTCTATAGGATGCTCATTTGGCTGGAAGAAGGTTTTCTTGGCAACTTGACCCAGTGGCTTTTCCTCCTTGATGTAGGGTAGTCCATGTGGGACACTAGCAACCCTACTCATGAACTTTGGGGTGATTTCCATGGTGACACCCCTAAAACTAACACTGGAATGGGCTTTTGAGTGAGGTATCGAGGACAAGGAAAACTCCTGTGTTACTTCTTCATCATACCCACAAAGTTTTTCAAAGAATGGCAGCCAATTGACTCTGGTAAAAATGGCTACTACCTCCCGGTGTTCATGTAGTTTGGTTGAGTTTAGAGATTCCTTTTGCATAAATCCTCCTGTCATTATGTTTAGACTCTTTGGAATGCCTCAGGTGGAGAAGGAGACAACAATTTTCAAAAACCAGGAAACAAAGGAAAAAAAATTGTTTTTTTTTAAGAAACAAACAAACTTTTTAATGCTATTTCTCTTTTTTTTTTCTTAATTCTCCCTAAAATTGCATCATTCTTCATATATGTGAGTACCAAGGTGGAGAAGGAGACAATACTTCGGAAAGAGAGAATAGACAAAAACTGTGTTTTTTCTTAAGAAGCAGACAGAGCTTTTAAATGCAATTCGTCTTACTTTTCAGGCTCAAATCCTTCTTAAAATCACATGACCCCTCGTATATATGAAAATGAAAAGTTTTTTTTCACCAAGCCTACCTCTTTGAGCCTGTATGTGAATGAAAATCCCATTTTTTCTTCTGCAAGACTATTCACTGTCCCTCCTATAGAAAGGGCTCCTGTAGGACTTGGTTTAGCTACTATAGATCCCGATAATGTTCTTGTAGAAACAAATAAACAGAGTAATCCTAAAAATGATAGAAAATGATGGTTTTGATTCTTTGGAGGTGGTAGGGGGCTCACTACAGTCGAGAGCACGACAATAAAAATGGAAACAAAGGCGGTGAATAAGCTTGAGAGACTGTACTTATGCTTACAGGAGAGGTTTCAGGTGACGAGGTGAGGTGGAAAAAAGGGTATGTTACCATTATTCAAACCGTTGGCCCCCACTACAGTTTCATCATGAGACTTTATGCTTTTTTCCTGAAATCACTTCCCATCATTGGCATTGGAGTTCAAAACATCTACCACTACCTGTCTTTTTAGATTTTCTTGTGAGTTGACTAGACACACGTGTAGTGCAATCTCTGGATGAGTGCGATCAAACTAGATGAGGGTGGCCTATTAACTGGACACCTTTTTGGTTTAATCCCAACCATCCCATTCATTTATGCAATTTCAAATCATACATATGCAATAGAGGAACGGGTTTAGACACTTACCTGCAAGTCGAAATGTTCATGCTACAGTGTTGCGTGGCTTTGCTGTTGTTGCATGCTCAGACTTTGGTGGTGCATATCCATATTCCTACTACCATATGCTTGTGGATTCTTGATATGTTTCTCAACTAATTTTTACAGGTGCTTCTTTGCTAGATCTTACTTCAGACATCTTCTGCATAACTGTGGTTGCACCTATTCTACTGTTGGAGCTTGATTTTTAAGGGGATAAGCTGCTATAGGAGTCCTACAGGAGTTCTTGTAGCTTCTTCTACCCCTAAAATTTTTAGCTAAGGCTTATGTAGGGAGATATGAGGAGGCTTCTTGAAGAATATAATGGTAATGGAGAAGCATCTGGTAGGTTGTATGTGAGTTGTAGGGGTGTTGTTTTTTATTTCCTCGATTTTTTTTGAAAAACAGGTTTCTGTGTTTTATTTGCGGGAAGGAAAGAAATACTTGGAAATGAGGTGGTGCAGGTGTGGGATGGATGGATAGGATGGTGAATGGCTATAGGATAGCCTACAGGCCTCACTATACCCAGGAGGATTTCACCCTACCCGCCTACCCTGGGCACCTCCAAGGGAGGTTTTCACCCAGGAATCTTTATTCTCTTTGTTTCTTTTTTCTTTTTTTCTTTTTTTGTCATCACTGGTCCAACTCAAAAGAAGCTTTCAGCCTAATGATGGGACTCAAGCACCTCATAGAGGTTTTCATTGGAGTCATTATTATTATTATTACTTTTTATTGAGTGGGTGGAGTGGAGGCAGAGACTTGCTCCACTACCAACGCTATTTTACTTAAATTTTCAATAAATTCTTTCTTGGAGAGGGGCTTTTTGTAGATTTTCAATGCATGACCATTGACAAGCATGGGGATAGCTTCCTCATCAATGGTCATGATCAAAACTGAACCTTTGTCATTGCACTTTTTTATCGTGTAGGGTCCCAGCCATATTTTCCTCATCTCACCCTTGAAATCTTTATATCTAGAGTCATACAACAACACCCAATCTCCTGCTTAGAATTGCTTCTCCTTGATGTTTTTTTCATGCCATATATTCCCCTCATGCTGGATTACTTCTGTGTGGAGAATCACCTACAATCATTATTCATCCAATCCATTTACTTGGAGTAACCTTTCCCTTTGTGCATGCCTAAGTTCTAGGTTCAGCTGAGATGCCATCCTTAGTGTATTGTATTCAAATTCTATTGACAGAAAAGCCTTCTTCCCATAGACCATCTCATAAGGTGTGAACCCTGTGGTGGCCTTCCATGTGGTGTTGTAGGCCTAGGTGGCCTCAACCAATCGATCATCCCAATCTTTCCTGCTACTACTCACTACCTTTGTCAAAATCCCCTCTAGCTATGTTCATGACTTCTACCTGTCCATTAGCTTGTGGATGATAAGGGGTTGAGGTCTTGTGCTTGATTTTATGAAGTGTGAGTAGGTCTTCAATCAGATTGAAGGTGAATTGACTACCTTGATCTGTAACTAGTTCTCTTGGATACCCAAACTTATAGAATATGTTGTCTCTTAAAAACTCAGCTACTTTTTCTTTTGTTGATGCCTTGATTGTCTTTGTTTCTGCCCATTTCTTCAGATAATCCGTGCACACAATGATGTATTTTTTCTGGTTTAAAGGAGGGTTGA
>APFE030830891.1:0-14885 GCA_000404065.3 Pinus taeda
TTGCTCTGCGATCAGGGATCAAACTTCCCAGGTAGTCGCAGTGGCAAAGATTCCTTTGAATTTCTCGAAAACGTAGGATCAGGCCATAAGTCCATAAATTTTTCGTAAATGTTTGTTTGGTAGATTTGGGGATTTCTGTGAATTATCAGTAAATTAAATAACTGATAAAATTTTCATAAATCTGTGTTCGGTAGGTTTGGGGATTTCATAAATAACTGAAAGCTTAATGTAATCTTTCCTCTCTTGTTTTTGTTATGGGATTGATACATGTTTTCCATATAATGTATTCTTAAAATTATCTAGATGAAAATTAAAAGAAACCAGTTTACTGTTTAAATTTAGATGAAAATTAAAAGAAACCAGTTTACTGTTTAAATTGTGATTTAATGGTAAATCCCTGATCTAAGCCTCAATGAAACCTTTGATATCCATAAGCAAATGCTTTCTATGAATTTTCGCCGTGATTGGATCTCACCTTAACCCTTAAGAAAACTTTGCTCGCTGCATTGACGCTAAGAATGATTAATTCCGCGGGAAATTAGTGTCGTTATAAACTTACTCTACCTTCAAGGTAAACCTATTTTAATGTGAGATATGTTAAACTATTTCATTCGATCAAAAGAATAATCCTCAGAATCTATAATGTCGTAAATTATTGTTTGTTTTTTTTAAGTTCATATAGTTATTTACCTCCTCTTAAGCTTAAATAAAAACCTAGCAATCAAATGATATCATGGTTGGTTAGCTAAAAGAAGTAAAAAGTTTTTTCTCAAAACAAAACAGATCTTGGTTGACATGTTTAAATGATGAAGCTAACTAAACTCTACTTCTACGTGTCTACAAAATGTGAAAAATGGAAACCCCTCTATTTGTCTAATTAAAGGTCAAGTATTGAAAGCATATCCATGGTGAAGAATATTACATTCATTTGTATGAAAATGTAGCATCAATATATCAACAATGAAGAATATTGCATGACATGTAGCATAAATAAATATGATAACACTCAACCACATGTCAAGCGTGTTTAGTCACAATTGTAATTAGAAAATGCATGTGTGTTAAAGGGAGGTGTTTAGTCACAATTGTAATTAGAAAATGCATGTGTGTTAAAGGGAGGTGGGAAACACGACTGCCTGAAAAATAAAATTAACTAATAAAAATATTGAACTAAATAAAATTTGAGTCTAGCCTAAACTTTGTTTCCCTCATAATGATGTTGCACCTTGATTATATAAAGACAGCTTTCTATCATTGAAATTTTGTTTCAACTTGAGTACCTAGTTATTTTTACTATGAAAAACCCATGAAATAAATGAAATGAAATTATTATCAAAGACATAATAGAATTTAAAATCACAAGAACCTCCAAGTGTGTATACAATCCTATGCTATGTGAAATTTGATTATGTTTGAAATTTGTTACAAATATTACACATCTTTCAAAGACTATCAGTTCCATTGAGTCATTATAATGATTTTAAGCCTCATTTGTTACATAGATTCATTTTAAATTTTGATACAAATTATTTATTTATGTATTTTAGGTGTAAAACCTATTATAATTTAATGTCAAATTAATGCTAAGCATAATTATTATTTTCTATTATATATTAATATTACCTAACTCACTATTTTTATTTAAGAAAAACCACATCTCTTTAAAGAACCCATTGTGGTCCATACAATGTAGATTTTTACTTATGCTAAAGGCCTCTAGGTCTTGGAAGTTAGCATGCTTATTATGTGTGAGAAAAAGTAGCTATTAGTGCATCAAAAGTAATTTTAGGTCTTAATTCACGACCAAAAGATAGTTTCAATTGAAATTATTTACAAATTGAGTGGGCCTAATGGCTAAGAGCTTGTACTATTTCCTTCTCAGAGGTCATATGTTCAAATTCAAAGGGGTTAGAGTATGTACACTTTCAATAAACTTTAGTCATCAAATTGTTGGGTGAAAATAGGTGCCTTATCTAACAAACAAGTGGGTCTTATATACAAGTTTGGTGTCTAACTTACCATAACCTTAAAATTAGATTATCAATATTATTAATATGTTAATTAATAAAATTAGTATAAAAGAAATAATGATATCATTTATTATATGAAGATTTTTTTAATTTTTTAATATATAATTTTTTAAGCTCTTACACAGAGAAAATGTAAAACACTATTTTCAAAAATTTAATAAATAAAATATATGTGATTTTATAATTCCTTTGCAATATTCACATAAATGCACTTTAGAATTGGTATTAATATCCCTTTAAATGCATTTAATAATAACATAAATGCGCTTTATTTTGTATTATCTCTCACATACAATAACAAATGCACTCTAATTTCTTATGTTTTTAAAAGTAGAAAAACTATGAATATCAATAATTTTCTCATCCTTAAATATCATTTACATAATTTGAAAAATATTGAAAATAAATTTTCAAAAACCAAATGTAAAATTTTAATCAAAACCATTTGGAAAATGTTTTAAAATGTCTAAGTTCATGGCCATTGTTTTGGGTATGAATTGAACATGACGTCCAAAACCTTGACCAAAATCCCATGTTTCTAAGGTTTTTTTATTAATTTATCTAAGTTATCCCACTATCTTAATTACATGCTTGCAAAAGGGTTTAGGCTAAGGGATGATTAATAGAAAAATTTTACAGCTCAACATCATCAACTTGTTTCACCTACGAGTGTGTATTTTCTTGATCAACTTCAACTGATCAGAGAAAAACGTGAGCTCCACAATAGGAAAATGGCATGAATCCCAAATTGGATTGACTTTCATGGCCATAGCTACTTTGATCCAAATCTACAACTAAGGTTCTAAGGCTTCCATGCATGAAAAATATGAGGTGGTATTCCAACTTGTTCAACGAATATATATAGAACTTTTTGCTATGCAACAAGGTGATAGTTTTACATCAAATGAGACAAAAAATACACACTGCAACTCATGGAGTTATGAGGTACATACATTATCTAGGACCACTACATCAACATAAAACATAACATATAGACTTGCTAGAATAGGTGTGACTCACATAACAATATGCTAATGTGTCTGTTAATATTTTACACACACATTTACCTATTTTGTCCACCATCCAATTTCAACTACTGCTCCAACCTCTGTTTTTGCCTCAACCAATATTCTAGCCATAGTGCCTTGAAAACTAGAAACAAATTAGGGGAAAATTTTCGCAAATTCGTTATTTTTTTGGACATTTTATTCTGGCCATAGTGCCTTGAAAACTAGAAAAAAATTAGGGGAAAAATTTCGTAATCTGGCTATTTTTTGGACATTTTATGAAAAAATAATAATAATCAACAGTTTGATCAAAAAATCACCTTTTTCTGCAGATATATGATTACATTCATGAAATTCATCAAATATTTACCAGTTTTAATAGAAAATTACATGTTTTTTATTGAATATTCACCTACATTCTATATGTATAACTTTTCAATTAGAATAATCGCCAATAATACTATACATATTTATAATATTGAAATCCTTAAAAATTACCGTGCTTGAAAAACATTGTCTCTACTACACTCGTCCACATCATTTCATTTTGACATTTTTATTTGCATCTTGGTTCAATTCTATTATTGGAGTTATTCTTTTTCATGAAACAATTGTTCGAATAGTTCATTCTAACAACCATAAAACATGTATTGAGTCATCTAGGCGCAATATGTTTACTTTTACAAACTCCAAATAAATTTAAAATGCAAATCATTTCACCTTCACCAAGGATTTTCCATGGAATTTTTAACATATTTGATTTTTTAAATGCCACATCGATCATATACTGAAACCTCTCCCATGTGTGGTGCCTTTGGATATCTCGAAAACCATTGGATTGCAACTATAATCCCATCACTAAACTTGAATACTTGTTGTTCATATTAAAATATTCCATGGGATTGTAATTATAATCCCATCGGCCCCTAAGTTTGAATTTATACAATTGTATTTTGTCCCAGTGGATCAATATACATCATTGGATTAATCTAGAACTAACGTGGATCGACTTTAAATAGTGGTATAAATTGGCTCCATCGCTTCTCTTTTTCTCTTGCGCTAACTCATTGACTTTTCTGAATCATGCATTCCACTTCTCCTCTAGAGTGCTCAATTTTTAGGATGAGCAACAATCTACATATATGTAGGTGTAACATTGTGCATATGTTACTTATAATGTGGCGGTTTCCATTTATGTTAGCCTCCCACAAGCGAGACAAGGATATACCATCCCCCTACAACATGATCGAAGGAGAACTCGATGTTTGGGCACTTTTTATAGAAATATGGAGAGCATAGTTTCCTCATAAAACTGCCATCTACTATAGCATTGATATACATTCCCACTACCAAATTGACCCCACTTTCATTCATGTAATATTTAGTTTCTATCAATTCATTACTTTTCTCTGCAATAATGTCATAGGACTGGCATTCATACTGCACATTTTGTCCCTCAAGATGGCCTTGTGAAAGACAAAATTTGCTCTAGAAGTTGACACAGAAAATGCAATAATGTCAGAGGACTGGCATTCATACTGCACATTTTGTCCCTCAAGTTGGGCTTGTGAAAGACAAAATTTGCTCTAGAAGATGACACAGAAAATGCGTAAACTTCCACAGGATATTTCTAGCATACTATCCCACCTCAAACGCCTTCCAGGCTTATTAATGAAATAAGGGTTGAGAGTGTCAATTATTTTTTACCGTCAAATCAAAAAACGAATGTATTGGATCCATTATAGGCATATCATATGTGGCTCAACAAGTATAGATTGATTTATCCACTAGCCCAATGGTAGTGGCTTATAGGGTCTCAATCGTAGCATCCCTCATGACTTGGGGGCTGACAATCTCAGGCACCTCTAGGATGAGGTATTGAAAGAGCCTACGACTTTACCATGTGGACGAAGCTTCAATTTTATGAATAGAATGAAGTTGAAGCTCGTTGGTAACGTAGACAAGCTGAGGTGCATAGACTGTATGGCATTATTCAATGTGGTGGCAGTGACAGGTCACACTGTGAGATTGTGAAGGAAGAGGTAATGCAAAGGAATACAAGAAAAACTCAGTTAAGATATGTGGCAACTTAAGCTACCCAAATTCCCAGAGTGTAATTTTGTGTCTTTGATCTACCCTCATGAACAGATTTATAGTCCGGCAACGGCTCCTCTTTAATAAATTGGTGGCAATCCATATTACTGACTAGGTCACACTACTACTTCTCAAATCTATGGCTGCAAGGAACTTCTATTAGAAGTGCCATTTGTTGAATTATTTTGTTGGTCGCTTCACATATTAACTCCACTTCACACATAGAAAATTTTACGTGTGTGGACATGTTCCTCTATTTAAAACCTTCTCCTCTGCAACATGGTGCCATTTTTACCGTCAAATGGTATGTGTACACGTGACCTTTTCTTACATGATATGGACAAAGGATGAAATCCTCTAGAGTAACCTCTCCTGAAATAATGTCTTTAGCATAATTAATTGGATTTATTTTGGGTGATTAGAAAAATACATATTTTTTTCCTTACTTTCATGATATGTTGAAATCATAATATTTCCTCTAATGGCTAAGAATCTTTTTAGTAAACTCACAATATTATATTAAGAACATATATATGTACAACCCATGCCAAGGAGTGAATCCTTGACCATCGCTAACTTGCTTGAGCCTAAATCATGCTTAGAGGACTCGTCATGAATGAGACTATAATGTCCAAAAAGCCATGGGTTGAGCTGGTGGTAGCCGGGATCATTACAAATGATACAAATTGGCTATAAAACCTATGATAACAAGGTAAAAAAAGGATCTAAACATGCACAAGAATTATAAACTAAAGGTGTTACTAGGCTTACTTATTATGGCAGCATTGTGCCACAAAGATACCATGCAATCAGCCAACACGGGCAGGACGTGCGGGGTGGCCAAGAGGTGGTATATATTTGTCCGAGAGTAGTGTTATTTCCAATCATTATAGTCAGTCATCCATGATTTTTTCAAGAAGGTGGAGCTCGTACATGTGAAGGAGGAGTTCATGCCTACTTTCACTATGGTCAAACAAGGTTTTCCCAACAAGTGTTTAGCTTGCCAGTATAAATCAACATTTTGAAGGTACTAATTATGATGAGATCTTGGTGTGCTCACATCGAGGACCCAATCTCCACATATGACATAACTTCTTAGTCCATCATTTTAACTCTCTCGCTAATTAGCTCTTACTCAATGTCTTATGATTCGTGTTGAATGAGCAAGGGAGCATTCTTATGGAAATAGTTTGTTGAGGCTTAGGATTTAGCTTGAGCTCGTGACTTTTCTGTAGGACTTCAGCCCCCACCTCCTCTTCACGAATAGAGTCTCTCCCTCAGCATTTGAGAGAGCGCGTGAAAAGTGAAAAAGTATCAATTAGAGCATGGGTTGGAAGGAGTAGTTAAGAGAGGCGAAGGAAACTAAGGGAATAGGTGGTGAGAGATAAAAAAGGAGAATGAGAAAAAGGGAGATACATGAAATGGGGGAAATCTCTAAAATAGAGATTCACAAGCCCAAAATTATCTCTCTATAAGAAATAAAAACTAGATCGGAAGTTGGAAACTGAGAAGTAACAATGAGGACAACATTATACAATGTTATGAGTGAGGAATGTTGCAATCAAGGAAAAGGGAATTGTTTCGTATGCATCCAACAGAAGGAATATGTGTGGAGTGTTGAGGGTAACCCACTTATTTCAAATACAAAGGGACAAAGCCAGGGCAACCTAGTCCTTCTACTTGCAAAGAGAAAACAGTGGAACCATTCAAGTATTTTCCCTTCTACATCCCTCAATTAATCGGCAGAGTGGTATAAATGCAATCAAGAATAGGAAAGCTTTCCCAACTCACCCTATCAATACATCGAGAATAAATACCCAACATCCCTTCGTTCCCCTCCTCGTGATCCAATGCCCAAGTGCACACGTTGCACTTAGAACCTCATAATGTGTGTCATTATCAAATACCTTGAAGATGTATTGAGATATGTCTTCATAGCTTCATGCATAGGCGTGGGTCATCCCATCAAGGTGGCTAAAAACATTATGTTTTAATCATTTCCTTTAAAAACCAAAACAAATATATCTATCATCTAAAATATAAAAATATTTCTAATTTAGATATATATATAATATATAAAACAAAAATTGTGAGAGTCATTGATAAAAAATAATTTTTAAAACTGAACTCATTTCACAATAAAATTAAAAAAAATGAATATATATTAATATATATATATTATATATATTAATATATAAATATATAAAACTTAAGAATGTGTTCTGTATATAAAAATAACTAACTTAATGTAATGCAATAGAAAAATTTAAAGTTGTAATAATAATATACTTAAATTAATTTTAATTTATTATAGATAGGAATTTAATTTAGGTAAAGGAAGATAATAGTTATTTTTTTCAATTACTCATAATATAGTTAATTAATAGAGTAATAAATAATTTAAACAAATAAAATTATAGATTTAAATAGAAGATTATTTGAAAAAGAATTATAAATAAAAATAAAAATATTTAAAGAAAAAAATAATTATAATAAATTATAAATATATTATGGAATGGATTGTTATTCAATTCATTTTTTAAAAATGTGTTGAATTCATAGTAAGGATACCATGTCATGGTTTTAAATTTTATTGGTAAATGTATTTTATGTTAAAGAATATAATTACTTTTTATTTTCAGTGTTTTGGTCCAACATTAAATTTGTATTGTCAAAATATGGTTTGTTATGTTTAATACAAGGGAGTAACATTTGGACAAGCAAAGCAATGCAATGCAACTAAAAACTTTTAAGTTATTATTATAATATATTTAAATTAATTTTGATATATTATTTGTAGGAAGTGAATTTAAGAGAGGAATAGTAATATTTTTTTCCAACTACTCAAATCAAATTTAATTAAATATTATTTATTTATATATTATTTTTGAAAGGGAAACCATTCTCTCTTTCATTCTTAGGGTGAAAGTGGAGGTCAATACTACAACATTTCTCAGGGTGAAAGTGGGGTTCAATACAACAACATTTCCATGTGGGGATCAATACAACAATTTAATTAGATATTATTTATTTATATATTATTTTTGAAAGGGAAACCATTCTCTCTTTCATTCTTAGGGTGAAAGTGGGGGTCAATACAACAAAATTTATAGGGGCATAGCCACTAATCATTGTATCAATCAAGTGGGGATCAATACAACAACAGTTATAGGGGCATAGCCACTACAGTAATATTTCTCATCATTATACCACTCAGTGGGGAAGATAACAACCTTTCTACCCAACCACCTGTAATAACCACAATTCACACACAATCTAACTAATAAATGAAATGGTCTTATGGTGGAAGATACCGAACCACCTGAAATAACCCTAATTCACACACACAGTCTAACTTATAAATGAAATGGTCTTATGAGTATTTTTTTTGTTAATACACTAAAAAATATATTTTAAATAACAAATAAATCATAATCTTGCTTGAAATTGTATTGCAAGAAAATATCATTTCATATATATATATAATAAAAATAGTAAGGTAATTAGAAATTTAAGGAAATAAATTTATAAATTCAAATAGAAAATTATTTGAAAATAAATTTATAAATTAAGATAAAAATATTTAAAAGAAAACTTCAATCGGGTTGTTGGTCTATGGGCTTTGGCGGCTTGACGTATATTTTTCTCTCTTCATAAACAAAATGATATGCTTGCATTTGGTATATTTTGCAACAATAAATAATACAGGAGGGGCACAACAAGTGGCCTCAAAATTGCATCACTTTCTAGTCATATAATCTATCATGGTCTAGAACATCGTTTTCGAAGCATCTATACTATCGATTCATGGCTCAAACCACTAGCCTATATGCCTAAGTGTCATAACCTTACCTATACTACACATTACTCACATAAATTTTTTTTTTATTTATACTACCTACATAACTATATAATAACGCCTTCATGATTGCTTGACTTGGTTAACAACGGATATGGTTTATAAATGCACCGATCCGAGCGTATCTTCCCTCTGACTATTAACTAGACCTTTGATTGTCCTTGATAATCTTGAATGGTACAATTCATTACATTCGGCGGTAGGTGGGGCGCCTTGGTCGCGACACCTGGCGTCTCTGAAATCCCTCCATCGATCTGCCGCGCTGAGCTTTGGTTTCGGTAGCTGGGACTTTAATGCTACAGTCCCGCCACCCTCTTCTCGGGATCCTCATATCAATCGGCGGTCCGGATTACTACTAGAGATCTAACGGTGGAGGTTAGACATGCCTTGGGCGGGGAATACATAAGGTTCATTCGTTTCTGCTCCCGGTCATTTGCGCTGTTACTCTGGCTTCGCAGAGGTAGCTTCTGCTCCGGTGTGATTGCCATGGCGGGGTGCCATTGCCGTGAGAATTCCTGATACAGTTTACTGATACCTCGAATGGTTTACAGTGACGGCCTGTGGGTGGTGAAACCCTCACGGATCTTTGCCCTATCTCCAATTGCGATTGGTAATATGCCTTCACTTTGTTTCAGTATTGTTTTGTTTGTTCTTCTCACTGTATTTGATAAGAATATGTTTGACTACCTTGTTATTATTTGTGGAACAGGGTAGCAGACCGACGAGGACGCGGTTGCAAGGGCTATTCATGGTTTTGGCCTTCAGACCTTTGACCAGGTAAGCGCGCTACCCTGTAGGTTGTAATGGTTGATTTCATCTTGGAGTTGAACTCATGTTAATTTTCTCTACCAGGGTTTATCCATTTCACTATGACTTGGCGCCATGGCCTCACTTCGACAGCATTTTCCTTTCATTCTCTGTTTGCGATTACTGGGGTTGAAACCCAGGTTGTCGAATGAGTAGCTTGTCATTAGAGTTTGGTGTTGGTTACGGTCTGTCGATAGCTCAGATCTGGGTCTGTAATTATTTGTATATACAGTGTAACCATATTGAATGGACTCGGCATCATGGTCGGTTGATGCCTCAGGTTTATAATTGTTCCCATTGTCGAACAGACCCTGCATGTTCTATAATCCATATTATTTCCTTTACTGTTTTTAATATGTTTGCATACTGTTAGCGCACGGTGCCGCTTCCTATGGGCCACCGATACTTCATATATTACACACTGTGTATTTATTTTAGTTTCAATGAAATGATCTGAGGGTTTGGTTACGACTTTGCCCTTCCTGGGTTTTCCTTTTATCGGATTATATGATATACAGGTTCGCGGGTTTGATGTATATTTGTTAATAAATGGCTAAGCCGATTGACTGAATGATGGTAACGATTCTGTTGTGATTTATGTTGGTTTAGGAGGCCTGTTACGGTCCGGTAACGGCTCCATTGTTGGCGTTTTACTACTACTCTTTGCTAGCTGTAGCTTAGCCTGTTAATGTTCATTTTCGGTTCTTCAATTTTATTGGAGTTAAATAACTATATTCGCCGTTGGATGGTATGACCATCGGGTATATCAACCCTTATTTGATGGTATGCGGGCGCCATTCCACCCGGTGGTTCACGCCGGTGTATCGGCCAACCCGATATTTCCATTGTTAGGATATTTGACAGTTGTTTTGTATTATCGTTATATAGTGAGTACAGTATTTCGATTTCTTGTGACCCTTATAAAGTTAAGGTTCTTACGAGGGTTTGTACCACTATATCTGAAACACGCATGCTTACAAGACAGACATGTATTTATTCTTTTGACTGATATGTTTTCAAGACAGACATGTATTCATTCTCTTGACTGTTATCTTTCCGCAACAAAACCCCATTCCAAATGTATCTGTATTTGTTTGGTTTCTTTTTCAATGCTTGCAACAGTATTATGGACAATGTGAATTTGCTGCTCGTAGAGTTCTGTATTGGAAGTAATGGTTACTTCAGATGTTGTTAACTAGTTTATGTATTAATATATTTAAACCTGTTTTCATACCTGTTACTGATAATTCAGATGTTCTATTTATTTCTAGTATCTGGTGATTACTGTCTCTTTAATCACACAACTTCACTTATTCGGAAGTAATGTACAGGGTGCCTCTCATTTCTCCCTTTCTGTTTCTTCCTATTACTTAATATAAGACATATATATATATATAACAGGGCGTAATCGTTACTGGTATTGCATTCAGTAATACCCAGGTTCTGTATTACAGCCCAAGAGTCACACCCACAGCAACTACAATTCAGATTCTTAGGTATACAGGATAATAATTAGTCTCTAATTAATGAATCTACAGATACTTACCTGTGTATCTTGCCTTGATCTTCTGCACTTCTACAGCACGTAGAAGATGATTGTATGCTTGATATCCTCCCAGCCACGAGACCAGTCTTCTGAACTGGTTCTCTCCCCCAAGCTCTTCTTTCCGGCCACAGCCTCAGCAATATGAAACACCAATGTGTCTATGCTATCTGGTCATCACCAGACGTAGCACCCTCTTCTTCTGCTCCAGTGCCTTTTTGCCTTTCTTTTTCCCGTTTGTTCATCAACAACCCGGGTCTTCTCTTCTTTCCCTTTTTCTATGGGAAAGAGGGAACAGTTAGGGTTTCCCCTAATATGCTGGCAACTGTTTTTCCTTTATCTTTAAGCAGGAAGAGTAAATAACTTTTCACATAAAGTTATTGTGTACACACACATATCATGCAATTCATATTATACCATTTGCACAATTAATATTATCATCATTTTCAAGAAAGTAATAATTTATGTTATTTCCATTCACCCATAAGGTAAATAACAATTTATTCATGTAAAATGTTTGGTCATTACACTAAGTATAGGCATTCAACCTAGACCTTGCATCACTTTCTAGTCATATAATCTATCATGGTCTAGAACATCATTTTCAAAGCATCTATACTATCGATTCATGGCTCAAACCACTAGCCTATATGCCTAAGTATAGCATTCAACCTAGACCTTGCAGTAGGCCCTTTCAATTTGAGAAGTTATGCCTCCATCATCTGGATTTCCAGGAAAACATAAAGTAACGGTGAGGAGAGCTAAAAACTATAGAAGTCTCTTCTATGTACAAACTCCAAAAAAGAAATGAAAAACATCAAATGGAGGCTCAAAGGCTATAACAAAACCAAATTTGGCAACATCTTGGAAGAAATACGTAAACTATAGTAAAACATGCCTACTTTCACTATGGTCAAACAAGGTTTTCCCAACAAGTGTTTAGCTTGCCAGTATAAATCAACATTTTGAAGGTACTAATTATGATGAGATCTTGGTGTGCTCACATCGAGGACCCAATCTCCACATATGACATAACTTCTTAGTCCATCATTTTAACTCTCTCGCCAATTAGCTCTTACTCAATGTCTTATGATTCGTGTTGAATGAGCAAGGGAGCATTCTTATGGAAATAGTTTGTTGAGGCTTAGGATTTAGCTTGAGCTCGTGACTTTTCTGTAGGACTTCAGCCCCCACCTCCTCTTCACGAATAGAGTCTCTCCCTCAACATTTGAGAGAGCACGTGAAAAGTGAAAAAGTATCAATTAGAGCATGGGTTGGAAGGAGCAATTAAGAGAGGCGAAGGAAACTAAGGGAATAGGTGGTGAGAGATAAAAAATGAGAATGAGAAAAAGGGAGATACATGAAATGGGGGAAATCTCTAAAATAGAGATTCACAAGCCCAAAATTATCTCTCTATAAGAAATAAAAACTAGATCGGAAGTTGGAAACTGAGAAGTAACAATGAGGACAACATTATACAATGTTATGAGTGAGGAATGTTGCAATCAAGGAAAAGGGAATTGTTTCGTATGCATCCAACAGAAGGAATATGTGTGGAGTGTTGAGGGTAACCCACTTCTTTCAAATACAAAGGGACAAAGCCAGGGCAACCTAGTCCTTCTACTTGCAAAGAGAAAACAGTGGAACCATTCAAGTATTTTCCCTTCTACATCCCTCAATTAATCAGGAGAGTGGTATAAATGCAATCAAGAATAGGCAAGCTTTCCCAACTCACCCTATCCATACATCGAGAATAAATACCCAACATCCCTTCGTTCCCCTCCTCGTGATCCAATGCCCAAGTGCACACCTTGCACTTATAACCTCATAATGTGTGTCATTATCAAATACCTTGAAGATGTATTGAGATATGTCTTCATAGCTTCATGCATAGGCGTGGGTCATCCCATCAAAGTGGCTAAAAACATTTTGTTTTAATCATTTCCTTAAAAAACCAAAACAAATGTATCTATCATCTAAAATATAATATTAAACTAATTAGAAATAATATATATTATATAAACAAAATTTAAGTCATTATAAAGAATAGATTTAACTGAAACTCATTTTTCACATATTAATTAAAAAGATTGGAATGGATATATAGTATATATATATATAATATATATATATAATATATATATAATAACTATATTATATATATATATTATATATATATTATATAAATTAAGATGTGTGGTATATAAAAATAACTAACTTAATGTAATGCAATAGAAAAATTTAAAGTTGTAATAATAATATACTTAAATTAATTTTAATTTATTATAGATAGGAATTTAATTTAGGTAAAGGAAGATAATAATTATTTTTTTCAATTACTCATAATATAGTTAATTAATAGAGTAATAAATAATTTAAACAAATAAAATTATAGATTTAAATAGAAGATTATTTGAAAAAGAATTATAAATAAAAATAAAAATATTTAAAGAAAAAAATAATTATAATAAATTATAAATCTATTATGGAATGGATTGTTATTCAATTCATTTTTGAAAAATGTGTTGAATTCATAGTAAGCATACCATGTCATGGTTTTAAATTTTATTGGTAAATGTATTTTAAGTTAAAGAATATAATTACTTTTTATTTTTAATCTTTTGGTCCAACATTAAATTTGTATTGACAAAATATGGTTTGTTATGTTTAATACAAGGGAGTAACATTTGGACAAGCAAAGCAATGAAATGCAACTAGAAACTTTTAAGTTATTATTATAATATATTTAAATTAATATTATGGATAATTATTTGTAAGAAGTGATATTTTTAGAGAGGAAAGTAATATTTTTTTTTTCCAAAACTACTCAAAGATTCAAATTAATGAAAATATTATTTATTTATATATATTATTTTTGAAAGGGAAACCATTCTCTCTTTCATTCTTAGGGTGAAAGTGGAGGTCAATACTACAACATTTCTCAGGGTGAAAGTGGGGTTCAATACAACAACATTTCCAAGTGGGGATCAATACAACAATTTAATGAGATATTATTTATTTATATATTATTTTTGAAAGGGAAACCATTCTCTCTTCCATTCTTAGGGTGAAAGTTGGGGTCAATACAACAAAATTTATAGGGGCATAGCCACTAATCATTGTATCAATCAAGTGGGGATCAATACAACAACATTTATAGGGGCATAGCCACTACAGTAATATTTCTCATCATTATACCACTCAGTGGGGAAGATAACAACCTTTCTACCCAACCACCTGCAATAACCACAATTCACACACAATCTAACTAATAAATGAAATGGTCTTATGGTATGATAACAACCTTTCTACCCAACCACCTGCAATAACCACAATTCACACACAATCTAACTAATAAATTAAATGGTCTTATGGTGGAAGATACCAGACCACCTGAAATAACCCTAATTCACACACATAGTCTAACTTATAAATGAAATGATCTTATGAGTATTTTTTTGTTAATACACTAAAAAATATATTTTAAATAACAAATAAATCATAATCTTGCTTGAAATTGTATTGCAAGAAAATATCATTTCATA
>APFE030830892.1:0-11298 GCA_000404065.3 Pinus taeda
TTCAGCAGGGACAGGTGTTAGAGGATCAGATTGCTATCAGTTGTGACTATAGTTGTGCACCAGATCTTGCACAAATCAGGGGATTGAGTATGCCAATGAGTTTTCCCACATTGTAGCTTGGAAATACGTGATTTAGACAAGGAAAGACGTGGCTTCCTTGGTATTATCATCAGTTCTCTTGCAGGATTGAGCAGCGGAGGCAGGCAAAGCAGCGGAAGAGATTTGAGCCAGTGATTGATTCAGATCTGAGCTGTATTGTGTGTAACAGGTGGAGCTGGTAGTGGATTGCTTGTGATAAGCATTGTACTTTGTAATGTTACATGACTCAATCATTAATATACAGATAGTTGGGGTTTTTAGCGAGATGCTTTCCCCGGGATACATACTGTGTTAATGTGTGAATGCTCTTGATGTTTTATTGTTATTGATGCTGCTATATTGATGATCAACGTAGAGGAGCTTATGTATTGTGTATGTTTTCCGCAATAGTACATGATCAGGATAATCTCTGTTGAATATGTGTTAAATTATTCAAAATTTCTACAAAAGGTTTGGTGACCTCTCAAGAGATTGTAATAAATTAAATATTTTTTTCACATATTTCTTCTTTAGATTTTAATTTTCACTTTAATCTTTGTGTTCATACATTGTGTATGATTGATTATGTGATATGAATTCAGTTTCAAGATAAACTAAGTGAAAACTTGTCCAAAGTAAAAAATATTGATTCACCCTCCCTCTCAATATTTCCAACACCATGTGTAATTGCTCAACAATTCAAGGATAATCACTAAGACAAGGTTGTGACAAAGGCAATCTATCACCTAGGAAATACAACAATTCTACAATTCACTTCATTATTCTACTTGTGGTTTTCAAAGGAAACCACAAGAATATGTTTATGGGAATTCCACTCCGATCGCTTCAACAAGCCCAACATCCAAACCTGTTTCGAATAGATTCTTGTGCATTATTATTATCAAAGTCACCCGCTCACTTCTTTAGTTGCAAGTCACTCATTAATGCTAAGTCTTACTAAGTGTGTTTAAATAATATATTTGCAAAGTTTGTTGTTTGTTGATGAATTTTCCATCGTGCTATGTCAAACATTTTTTAAGATCATGCAATGATATATTGCAATGTTGCAAACATCGAAATTGGAATAAAATTGACAAGTGTTCGGAAAACCAAAAAATTGTAAAAATCGAGAAAATATCGCTAAAAATTGGAAAACATCAACAAAATTAAAAGTCGGCAAACATTGGCTAGGCCAAAAAATCACAATTTCTTGATAAAATCAAGTTTTTCGAAACACTAGTATATTGGCCTCTTGCGGTGTTCCTTCCTTACATAGTCAACCCATGAGGGTGCTATATGTAGTCATGTTAGGGAGATGCCTACTATCTTTCATTTGCTTACATAACTTTATTGACTAGTTAAGATAAACTGCCTTTTAGAGTTCATCCATTGATTTGTATTATGTAATATCTTTAAGGCTTAGAGCTTTCTCTTTAATCTGGTATAAGCTCTATTAAGCTTCATCCATCATGTGATGCTAAGTTAGAACTACATCCTTTCTTCAACATTTCTTGAAGGATCTCTTTGACCTTCTCTAAATACACACCTTGCAAAACCCATCTATAGATGTATTCTATTTGATATCATCAATTTGAGAGGTTTTTGCACCATAACATCTACCAACTAGAGAGCTTCTTGAAGCTTGTTTTCTTTGCAAAGACAAGAAATAAAAGCATTCTATGTGATAACATCATAATTGCACTACTTTTATAGCATCTCATTAAGCACTTTGGTCGCCTCTTACCATTTCCCTTCACATAAACCATTAATAAATGAAATATATGTGACAACATTAGCAAATATATTGATGGAAGAGTTTCCTAGCCACCTCCAACTCGCCTTTCTTACAAAAAATATCAATAAGAGCATTGAATGTGATCGCAATAGGGTGTATTTTTTTGTTAGGAATTTCATAGAAGAGCTTCCTAAACTTTTCCTACTTTCCTTCCTAATAGAACCACCAATAATGACATTGTATGTAACAAGATCATGGCATATGTTTTTTTCAACATTTCATAGAAGAGTTTCATGGCCTCATCAAAATTTTCTTCCATACAAAAACCATTAGTAAGCACATTGTATGTGAAAAATGTTAGAGCCTAGATTGACCTCAGGCTGAACAAAGGCAATCCTAGGATAACCACAAACCAAGCTTAACCTGGTAGCTAGCCTTACCAGGTCGGGATAGGGCTCTCTACTTGTGAATCTCAGTCAAGATGACTGGATCAGATGTGGATTTTAGGCTAGGTATAATAGCTCTAGGGTTTTTGATTGATTTTGTTGGTTTTTTTGCTGGATCAAATGGATCCAGGCAGTTTTGGGTCCAGGAAATTAAGTCAGGATGCAGGGTGTTCTATGGGGTGAGGTAGGTAGGTGCTTTGGCACTTGAAATTGAGTGAGATGATAGGTCTAAGACTGGTGAGGAGCTGAGGAGGGCATGCAAAGGTCATGTATCCTTATCAAGCAGTAGAAAACATAGAAAACTGAATGGCTTCCCAAGGCAAAGCACTGTAAACAATGAATTCTACCTATCTATCTTGATATCATTCAGCTAGAAGCAATGCATTAGATTGTGGCACACATAAAACATGAGAAAAACTAACAACAGAAGAAGAAACTATGAAAAAACACCATACCACAAGTATCCCATAAAAATAGCTGCAAATCCTGGTTTATTTCCTTGCCAAACTGTTGATAAAGGTGTACAATGTAGCTTAAAGCATCCAAGAGAGTCCAACCTTTGCTAATGACAGAAAAAATACATAATATAGACATCACAACACCTATGCTAGCCATCAGGGGTTGAAACCAATAGAAAAGGAGCTGTTACAACCATTTCCAAACAGGGAACAACAATATAGGCAGTGGAACAACTTGCCTCTATAAGCATGGAAACTGATTCGTTGACGCCAAAACCACCTCAAACTGATGAATCTACCCTCTAAGATCATTTCACTATTACATTTACTTGCCAAGGCATTAATTACAATCATAAAATCATCCATGAAGAGAGAAAAAGTCAAGTTGCAGTGAGAATAGGTGAAAATTGGATTTTTTGGCAAATTGGTCAAAAGCGCAGCGCCATGAGCCAAAAGCGCAACGTCACTTTCCACCCAGTTTTGGAGGCCTTCCCCTTAGTAAAATTTAGCCCAATATGGCTCATTGGAAAGGTATTCCTGTCTAGTTTCTGGAAAACCTTTAATTTTTGCATTTGGATGTCATTCCCCCCCTCAAAACTGAAATCTACCAAGGCCTCTTCTATGTGTCCAAAAAGAGGCAGAGAGGTTATTTTTTGGTAGTTTTTGGGCCTTTTGGTGACCTAGTTTTGCTCCAAAACTTTTTAAATTTTCAAGGATGAATGCTCTCATCATGTATAATCCAAATATATAAACATTTCCTCCAACAATTTCTCTAGGGAAAAGCGCAGCGCCGGTGGCGCTGGGCTTCTGGGCCAATTTCCTGTGTAAAAAATTTTAAAATTTAAAAAATGCAAAAAATCTTCAAAATTTGCCCAGATTTGGCACAAGGCACCACCATCAACTACTTTGATGGGCTAGTGAGGCTTAAGCCAATATTTTCAAATTATCTTTCTCCTTTTTTCTCTCTAAAGCCTTCCTCAACATAGCTTTAAGTTTCCTGATCCTTATGTTGCAGATTTTGTTGTGGGTCAAGTAATGGTAGGCCATGTGGCGAAGCATATTATTATCCCTGTTGGCCTTCTCAATCAGCCCTTCAAGGTGTATGTTGACCCTTTCAAGCCAAGTTTCCCTATCATTCTCAATCTCTTGTTCAATTGAGCTCAACTTGACATTAGCCTCCTTGGCCTTTTGCCTGTTTTCTTTGATCATTTCCAGCTCCATGAGGACTTGCTTGTCGCTCAATTGTTTGTTTTCCTGCTCTAAATATTTGATGATGAACTTAGCTCTCTCTAAGTTATTTGACAAGGATTGTATTTTTGCTTCTTGTTCCTTTATGATAATGTCTTTGACAGTTTCCGGATCCTAAGTTTCTAGGTCAATGACATCCACTCCATGATAAGTAAAGTGCTGCTGTGGCTCCTCATGATAAAAAAGGTTAAAATCTCTTTCTTGCTCATCACCTAGATCTTTTTCTTGCATATTTTCCTTTCCCTTGTTTTTTTCCTTGCTTTGCTGCTCAACCTATACCTGTTTTTCTCAAGAGGAAGGCAACACCCCTTCCACACCTTGTGGAGATAGCATTTTCCTGTGGCCTGATGACAAAGGCGAGACCCCTTCCACAACTTGTGGAGATAATACTCGCCTATAAGCTGCAAAAAGTTTCCTGGTACCCCTCTTATATGTCACAAATACTGGCACTCCAATAGTTTTAGTCTCTTTGACCTTTTCATGGCTTGAAGGCCCACCATCTTCATGATGTACTGATGAAAAGATTTGAGGGCCTTTGAACATCTCATGAGAAATGAAAGTCTCCCATGGCATGTTAAGAAGTCTAAGCTAGTGTAGAACAATGATTTTAATCAAAGAGTAATGGTAAATGCTATTCAATTGCTGGGGGTATGGCTTCCTCTGTACAATATGCGCCATCTTGTCAATGTTTCTAAACATAAAGTAAGTGAAATTCATCATCTTTACTCTAGTGAAATGCATGAAAAGTCTAATGTGGTAGGCATAAAATCGGGAGAACCTACCTTCACAAGTGAAGTATTTGATAATGATTTTCATCAATGGAGGATACCTGTCTTCCAAAAAATTTAAGGGGAATACTCTCTTCATTTTGTCTTTGTATCTAGCCTTGATGTAAGTCTCATAGTACTCCTCATCAATATCCTGTCCTTTGTACCAATTTTCACCCACATCTCGAATTCCTATAGCCTCTAAGATGACAACTGGTGATATGGTGAAGGTTATTCCGGTGAGGGTTACTTCATTACTGTGAAAATGTGTCACAAATAACCTAGCCAACTCATGATGAAATCTGACTCTTTCTATCATTTCACAAAAATAAAAGCATGCCTGGTGTTTAAAGCAAGAAATAGCAAGTGGATAGGCTTGTAACTCCCTCAAAATAGTAGGCTCTTATCTGATAATTCTTCCTCCTTTATGAGGCTTCCTCTACTGCCTATGTCTGTCCATGGAACTATCACTGAGTGTTTCTTCCTCATAGTCATATTCATTGTCTCTTTTCATTGTTTTTCTGTGACTGTGAACACTTATGGTTTTGTATGGATGATGATGGGATAGGATGGAGGAATGAAATGAATAGAGTGATGACGAAGGGATATGTGAGAGTATCATGTGTGAACAAATTTTTAGGGATGAGTAGGGTTTTAGATAGAGTGGGTAGGGTTTATAGGGTTGATGGAGAGTGTAAGTAGGAATTAGGGAAAATGTATGAGGGGAAATGGGATTTAGGAAATATGATATGTAGGACTCGGGTTTAGAGAACAATGGCAAGTAGATAGAGTATACAAACACTAGTGATATGAAGAAAACTAGCGTTTCACCCTAGAGGCTAGGGTTTTAGATTTAGGAATACAAAACACCAATCTTAGCAAACCAAACCCTAACACATAAGATAGGATTAATGTACTTAATTGTTAGAGAGAGAAACTAAATATTTTTAGGTGAATTGGCAGCTTGGGAATGATTTGGGCTTGGCTGGGAAAAAGCGCAATGCCTCCCACAGGTGCGCAACGACACTCTGAAATCACAGTGCCTGTGTAAATTTGCACAGAGAAATGTTGTCAGGTGCTCAGCGCCGTCCTCAAAAGCGCAGCGCCGCTCAGATTTTTCCAAAAAACGCAACGATTTACTTGTGTTTGCCAAATGTTGTTTGGAATCGATGCTTGGCTCTCCTTTTGGCACTTTTAAATTCAACATTAACACAATGAAATGATAAATAGAAGGATGGATTTTTATAGCATTCACTTTTTTATTTTTGTTGGTGAAAACCCACTTTTGTAATGTCTGTCTGCTTTCCAAATACTCTGTTTTTTAATGCTTGATTTCTTCGCTTTGATAGGTGAACTGATATTCATATTCTTTGATTTTTGCAGTGGCAGTACTTTGGCAAGATCACTAGATTTGCAGGAGCAACATGGGACCATTATTACATAGGAGAACATTAAAATTACATCAAATTTAAAAATAAAATACAAATGCTTTGTTTTCACCTCAAAAATAGTTTTGAGGTGAGAACTTCATTAAGCCTACAAGTTAAGAAATTATGACTTTTCTGATCATTGTTGACCTCCTCATGTCTCTGCTGACCATTGTTAGCAATAATCACTGAATTTTTACCATGGTGGAAAGCCCTAAGACCTAATGAGACTGAAACCTTATGTAATTGATGAAATGAACTGAAAATGAGCATGAATCCTGACTGAAAGGTATGAAAGGAGGTCAAAAAGTACATATCATGAGGGAAAAACTGAAATAAATCCTACCATCAGTAGATCCATGACCTAATGGAATGCAACCTCATCAGAATGGGACTCCTAATATGAAATGCAAAAGAGTAAATTTTGATCACTGATGGAAGTGTGAAGATACTGACACTAACATTGGCTCCAATGGGGATGGTAGCTCCTTGGAGGTGCCAAGAACCATAGATATTTGGGAACATGTAGAATAGTGCCTCATTCATTGGGCAATACGGTCAAGACACTTCAAAGACTGAAATTAACACTATGAAAACTGACTCAAGACTCAAACTGTGACTAGAAACTAAATTAAACACACCAACTGACACAAATCACTCAACTTTATAGCCTTCACCTCGGGCCCCAAGCTGAAATGACTGTGTACCTTTGAAAAGTTGCAATGAAAAGGAAAATGGTATATACAATGATCACATCATGATTTCAGAAATCACCTTAAAAGAAGTAGCGCTTCAGGAGCCTACCATTGACTGGTCCTCCTGAAAAATCTTGTCCATCCATTTCCTTTAGCAAGAATGCATTTTGTCCCCTGTATGCAACAATCTTATAGGGTTCCTTCCATAAGTTTTCAAACTTACCATGCTTTCCCTTGTCTTCATTCCTAGCATCTCACCTCAACACTACATCCTCAAGCTAGAATTTATCTGCTTTTGTTTTCCAATCATAGATCTTTTTGATCTTCTTCTACAATCTAAAAGTGTTTTGAAAAAATTCCTCCCTTATTTGCTGTAAATGGATCATTTGATTTATTCTTCTTAGAAAATCATCTTCCTCACTGCCAGCCTCCTGTAAAATTTTCACAACCGGAACTGGAAGAGGTGTTGGAAAAAGTGTGTCAATGCCATAAACTAGTTCAAATGGAGACATACCTATGGATTTCTTCTGGCTCACTCTGTTAGCCCACAAGGCATTAACTAACTTTATGTGCAAACCTTCTTATTTGCTTCCAACATCTTCTTGAATATTCACCAATGACTAATTGGATGATTCAGCTAGACCATTTCCCTACAGGTAATATGTTGCAGAATGGCCCAAAGTAATATTATACTTGCTGCAAAAATCGATCATCTTCTTTGATTTGAATGCAGCTGCGTTATCTGTGATGATTTTACTAGGAAAACTGAAACGAGATAAAATATTTGATTCCAAAAATTGAATGATTACCGTATCTGTGGCCCTTTTGGTCGGAATTGCTTCAATCCACTTGGTAAAGTAGCAGTTGCTGTTAGGATCCATTTGTGTTGCGCCAAAGATGTTGGATGGATTTCCCCAATAAAATCAAGTCCCCCCTACTAAAATGGTGCATTGACTTTAACTGGTTTCAGAGGAAGAGGCAGGAATTTTCTTTTACCTTGAAAGACCTGACATTCATGACAGCTCATGACTGTTTTGTACACATCTAAAAATAAGGTTGGCCAGTAATAACCTGCTCTCAATATTTTGTTTGCTATTGTCTTCCAGAACAAGTTACCACCACAATCACCCTTGTGAAAGTCACTCATCACCTGCTGGGCTTCATCTTCAATTAAACAATTCAGCAAAACCCCTCCTGGATCCTTCCAATAAAGGGCATTATTCAAAATGTAGAATTTGGTAGCTTTAAGTTAGAGAGATCTACCTTTGTTCTTTGTCATCCCCAGAGGTGGTGAGAGGTGCTAAAGTACATACACTATATCTGAATACCATGGTGACTGACGGAACATTTCAGACACTTGAATCAGGGAGCTTTCTTCTTCATCTTCCGACATGGCTGTGATAAGATTTATATCTAAAGCATGCAGATTTGATTCTGCCATTATCCTTGCCAGGCCTTGTCCTTTGATCAACTTTGTAGGCTTGATCTCCAGATCGTATTCCAACATTACTGCAATCCATTTTCCCCGCCTACCTTCTGGATCAATTTGTATCAGCACATCCTTGCTCACTGCATTAGGAACGTAGGCTATGATGTGTGGGTGCAGAATATACACTCTGAAGTCCTTCAAAGCTTTGACAAGAGCAAGAGCCTTTTTTTCAATTATGTTGTACCACAAAGGAACATCTCTGATGGTCTTGCTAACAAATGCAATGGGCTTTTCCAACTGATCTCTCTTTTGCATTAAGACTGCTGCCATGGTATGCTCAGATGAAAACGAGAATAGAATGAAATATTGCGTATAATCGGGACTAATTAAAACTGGAGCTGTAGATAAAGCATACTTTACCAGATTAAATGACTTCATCGCATCGTCCGTCCATTTTACCACGTTGTCCTTCTTTAACATATTAGTAATTTCTCTTAAATGCTCTGCTAGATTAGGTACAAATCTACGTAAGAAATTCATCTTACCATTAAAAGCTTGTATTTCTTTTTTGTTCCTGGGAAAATCTATCTACTGAATTGCTTCTACCCTTGAAGGATCAATGCGAATTCCTTCCTTTGAGATAATATGACCAAGCAACTTCCCTTCATCCATGGCAAAGAGACTTTTCTTCAGATTGAGTGATATCCCAAATTTCCTACATCGCTAAAACACAACCCTTAAATGGTGAAGATGCTCATCATCTGAACCTGAAAACACTGTCAAATAATATAAATATACAACCAGAAATACATCCTTTTCATTGGCAAAAGCGATGTTCATTGCACGATGAAATGTGGCTCCAACATTCTTCAAACCGAATGGCATTTTAGCATAATGGAAAGTTCCCCAAGGGGTGGTAAATGCAGTCTTATCTTGGTCATCTTCATGCACTATAATTTGATTATACCCTGAATATCCATCGAGTAGTGACATGCGTGATGCTCCAACCACTCTCTGGAGGATATGATCCATCTTCGGAAGTGGGTAATTGTCCTTCAATGATACTTTATTTAGATTATGGAAATAGATACACAATTTGATCTCTCCTGTCTTCTTTCTTACAGGAACAAGATTCGAAATCCAATCAGAAAATCTGATTGGGACAATTATACCAGCCTTATATAATCTATTCACCTCTTTTATAATGGAAGGCAACAACTTGGGATTGATTCTTCTCAGCTTCTATCTGAACAACTTCTGATTTGGCTTGATGGGAATAGTGTGCTGAATTATGTCTTTGTCATACACCTTTAGATCTGAAGAATCCCAAGCAAACACATCAGAAAGTTCAAATAAAAATCTAACATATTTAGACTTTACCTCGGGAGACAATGTTTTGGACAATTTCACAAACTTGGGCTTTTCTACTGTTCCAAGATTAACATCCTCAACACCTTTTTCTATAGGTAAGCTTGGCTTTCTAGCCACACCATCTTGATTGAAAATTTCTTCTAAAGGCATGAGATCTTTAGGAATAATATTGTCTTTAAGCTGCAATATTTCCATTTGATTCACCTCAATTTCCGGTTCATCAGTATCATAGTCAACATCTATGGAAGCATCCTTGTAGTTTCCTTCATTCTGTAAAAATGTATTGATCTCCTTATCATCCCAAAACACCTGCCAATACCTCAAATTGTCCGGAACAACAGGGCCGTGTTTGACATGGATCTCAAACTTGTTGTTGGAATTCATCGGAATCTTCAAATTACTTGTAGCAGTGGCAAGTGAATCTGCAATAACATTTTGAGCACGAGGTACAACTATCAAGGTATAATCTGGAAACATTCTTAAGATATCTAAAACTGCATTTCGGTAGGCTCTCATCCGTGGGTGTTTAGCTTGGTATTCACCCTTGACTTGCTTGATTATCAGCTCCAAATCTCCATAGACTGATATCCTCTTTGCATTCAACTTTTTTAGAATTTCCAACCTTACAATCAACGCTTCATTCTCAGCTTCATTGTTAGAACAATCAAAGGCCAATTTATATGAACATATTCTAACATTACTAGGAACTTTATTCGGCTGGAAAATAGGGTTGCAAATCCAAATCCCTATGCTGGCACCATCCTTACCCACGACTCCATCAAAATCCATGCTCCAAAGTCCCGCCTCTTCTTCTAAATGCTGAAATTCTGTTTCCTTTTCTGCCTTACTCTTACTGATACCTTCATTTTTTTTGCTGTTCACTATCTTTTTGTTGCTGCCGGTATGTAGACTGCTCAGAAGTATTTGCAATTTTCTGCCTTTCCTGATCAAGGGTTGCTCTAAAATTTTCTGAAATCTCTAGAACATCTTCTACTTCAACTAACTGACTATCAACATCATTCAAACCACTATCTGAATATAGTACAAATGACTCTAAATCTGTATGTACAACATTAATTGGATGATTAAGCAGTTTCTCCTTGCTTGTAATCATGTATTTCATTTTCTTCTCCCTGTATAGTTTTCTCAATTGGCCAAACACAGGAATGGTAGCATAGGAGAAATCTAGTTGTAAAGTCCCTTTATGCTTTCCACCCCACGATCTGGACAAAAGCATATTAAACCATGGTGGAATGTCTGCCACAACCACATCCATCAGAACATTCTTGGCCGGAATTTGGTCTAAAGATACCACCAAGTCTTTGATAAGACCAATACAATGGACCCTACCAGAATCAAAAGTGTATAGGTCATGATATTTTCGAGTAATGTCAAGGCCCAGTTTCTCCATAATGGCTTTTGGCATCAGATTATGGGAAGCTATGGATTCAAACATGGCATTGTGGAGGACATACTCGTGTAGTCTAAGGCTTATATAAATTGGAGGAACTTCACTATCCTTAGACTGACCTTCTAAGGCAAGGCCAAAAATGAGCTCAGGGTGATCATCTTCTACATTGACCATATCAGATAAAGGGTCTATATGCAAAATTTTGGACACCTACTATTTATAGCTACCGTTCT
>APFE030830894.1:0-22194 GCA_000404065.3 Pinus taeda
TTATGATAATTGTAATAATTCTTTTAACAATAAAATATTGATAATATATTTATTTCAGTTTCCATTTAATTTTAAATAATTATTTAATGAAATTATAGTGAAATTAATGATCATTATTGTTCATATGTTAAAGATGAAATAAAATATGCACAAACACATTTCAATAAACTCTTAACTTGACTAAGAAAGAGTTGATGTTACATCCAAAATTATCTATACATTTTTTCTCTTTTGCTCCAAGGTTATCTAGTCTATTAATTACTTTCCTTCATCCTATTCAAATGTTTCATTATTAAATTTATGAATTTGTTTATTTAATGCAAACATAATGAGAATGATGATTATTATTTAAATAATCTCATAAACTAAAGATAAAATAAAAATGTGCACAAGCACATTTCAAAAAACTCTTAACTTTTGTAAGAAATAATATACAAAAATGATAATCTTAAAGTTAAACATTCATCCAAAATTATCTATGTACCTATATTTATTTTGCTCAAAACTTATCTACTCTATTAATTCTTTTTTTTTATTCAAATATATTTCACTATTATATTTTTGAATTTATTCAAACATTCCATAATTAATATCATCAACAACAACTCATATTACACTTATTTTAGTTTATAGAAATCCAAACCAATCGAGAGAGACAAAAAAAACTTTTAAAACAATTGAAAATAGATATTTCCCACACCTTTTCGAATTTAATTTCTTTACAGTACTCAAAGTTTGAAAAATGCACCTAATCTCGAAATGAAAAGCCAATAAAATAATGGATTAATCTGTGTAATGTTTGGAGTGTATATGTCCAACCTCTTGTGCATTCAAAATTTTCAAGATTCTTACGATTATGATTCAGTAAAATCCAACTACTCTACGTCCAGGATGGAGTTAGTGGAGTAAGTGTCCAGAGAATGTCAACATCAGCCAATGAACATCATTGATAGTGGGGCACTGGTTGGATTGAGTCAACTTTATGGAGGCGTCAAAGTCGTCTGTACACTCATCTGCATCCGCGTTTGGAGTCTTTCGTTGCGTTTTCCGCAACCATCTCGATTGTGGACGCCTTCTTCTTAATTGTGTTATGTATCATCTACATATACTGATATTCCTCATCTTCCAACATCAAACCAAGCACCCATTATCACTATCCCCACGATTTCCTCTCCAATACTCTTCGAGGCCAAGAGTTACCGCTCTTTCGCACAGAAATCTGTTATTATTCCCTTCAATCAGGCTAGCGCTGAGAGGAAATAAATAGATCGATTTGTTGAGAGAGGCGGGTTATATAAAGCTTGAAATCAAGAAACAAAAATCAATGGGGAATCACCTGTGCTGTGCTAAACTCTGCAGAACCACTGCGGCAGTGAAAGTTATACGGTGGAGCGATGGTAGCATTGAAAAATTTGGGGAGGCAATTAAGGTGGGAGAGCTTATGGTGGACAATCCCCAACAATTCGTGTGCAATTTCAGTGATCTCCAAGAAGGGCGTCACGTCGCAGCACTCCGTGCTGAGGAGGATTTGGCGTTGGGGGGCGTCTATGTTCTTTTGCCAATGCAAAAATATTTGCGGTGTGTACTATCGTCTTCTGACATGGCCTCGCTTAATTTGTTAGCTTCTCAATGCAACGCCGCCCATAGAAAGCACTCCTGTAACTCTAGAGTATTTCCAGCCGTTGGTACTGGTGATTTATCTGATTTTTCTTCAAACAATGGCAGTGCCGAGAAGACAAAGCAATTGCAAACAAAATTAACAGATCGGTTGGTGGTGCCAAAGTTGGAGTTAAATGAAGATGAAGATCTGGCGACGGAGTTGGGGCTGGGGTTGGGGTTGAGCCAACACAGGGTAAGCGGTTTTAGGTATTGGAAACCAGTGCTTGAGACGATAAAGGAGTCCCCGCGTGTTCGCACACGCTAAAATCGCGGAAGGTCTCTCACAACACTGTGATCTCCCCCTGACGAGATTTTGATGGAGCTCGTTCTTCGCCACATCACATATGAGAAATTATGTAGCAAAGATTGCGCCAATGCAACCACCGAACCATCGCAAACCAAGTTTGTGGGAATTGCATTCAGATGTCCAAAAGGTTTTTGACATGGAGTTATACCCCAATTAAATTTCCACAAACTAAAACTCGAGTCAAAGAGAATGATAACTTTAACTTTTGGTTCACTCGAGTTGCTAAAGGGATGACAATGTTTGGAACAATCTACATACTCATTGGAATAAGCATTTTTTCGAAACATTTTAACATATCTTATTTACAAAAGATGCTTTTAAAGCGTATACAATTTAAATTGACCTTAATTATGAAGTGATTATAACTATCCTCATAATTCATCAATGATGGTATTTCCAACACACAAGTATAAATATGCATGCTCTATGTCCATTGTTAGATTAAATGGGTGTGGAGAAAATTAGAAGAGAACCCAAAATTGTATTCCTAATTAGGAGAGGGGTGGAGAAATGCTTTAAATGTGGGTTGTTGTCATTCTAATAAAACCCTTTGCAAAAGGGATGTTAAGATTCTGAGAGAGAAGCTAGGCTTGGTAGATAACACCTTCCTTGTGAAGACAGAATGTCAGTGTTTGGTTGCTCAGAGTTGTTCTCCTAAACAAAGGGGCAGATGAGTTTTGAAGATTTGCAGGATGACTTATAGATCTGTGAAAATTCCTTCCATATAGATGCTTGGCATCTTCTATTTCTGACCAATGTAAGTTTATGACATATTATATGAAAGTTGTGACTGATACCTCTCAAATTATGAGCCATTTATGATGGGAGATTCACATGCTAAGTAGGCAACATCTCTTGAGGAACGATTATTTGTTATATTGGCTAAAGATTCCTTTGAGAGAGATATATTTTTGTAATTTTTGTTTCCTTTCTTGTCAAGACAAGTTGGGAGAGCATTGTAGTTAGGCTTATATATAGCTAGAATGAGTAGAGTGAATCTACTGAGAGGGTGCCTCAGGCTTTTGAGAAGCCATTGTAATCCCTTCACGACAGCGGTGTAACTTTTATATTGTGTGGATAAGAAAATATTAACTATTGTTTCAAACTACGTGGTGTAACTTTTATATTGTGTGGATAAGAAAATATTAACTGTTGTTTCAACCTACTATGGGTTGTCCACTATATTCATGTTACTGAATTATTAGATCTAGTTGTCTTCTGATATGCCATGTTTGTGGTCTTTGAGTAGTTTTCAGATGTTAATTTTTTGGGCGTTGAAAATGTAACATACTTTGCTTATAAATCTAAAATAGAAGGCATGTAGTTTTACATTAGCAAAGGGAACATCTATAGACTATAGCTTGTTTCAAGTTAAACAACAGAAAACATGACAAAACAGAAAGAAAGGAACTTTCATTCATAACTCATAGATATAAAATATATTGACTAATTAAAGATTACTTGTTTAACAACTGCAAAAGCAGTCTATAGTCGGATGAAACCTCAATTTTTTATCAATTACTTTACTTTGTACGCTTTTAGGTAGGTGTCTTTCCAGGTAGAAAAAATATTGGATTCCTTTGTTGAACTGACTTGGCCATCACCACCTAAGTCATTTTGGGCAATTTTGGCCTTCTTTTTATTATTGTATGTATCAGTAGCATTGATGTTGTTTGCTTTATCCTTGAAAGATTGCCAAAAAGAATGCAGTTACACTGGTCATGAACCTCTCGCCCTGCGAACAACAAGATGACCATAATGATCATGGCCATCAAAAAACCCCACAGAATATTGAATCATCTCAAACAAAATCCTATGAATGATAACAAAAGAATAATCAGAATATGAACTTTTTATTTCCAAATTAGGACAGAGCAAAATTTTGCTAAAAAACTGGATATCATTTTAACTGAAAAAGGAAAGGATAACTCTGAACATGAAAATTTCAAAACATTTCATTTATTAACTCTTGAGAAAAGAAAATTCACAGCATAAATGGCAATGTCCAAGAGTCACATAGTAGTCCTTGCTCCATTCATTACTAAGGGCTAGGATCCATGTTGTATTGAATATTGCATGGACATTGTTGTTAGGGCATACATGTAGATTACATATGTTACATTCGACATTCTAAATAAGTAGCCTCTTACATGAGGAACAAAGTGCTGTTTATTTTATGTTCAAAACCACCACCAAATAAGAGTAACTAATTCAAATATAAGCTACCAAACCAATTTGAAATTTCTTGCAGCAGCTAACTACATAAAATTATACATATAAAAAGCTTACCATACAAGTACTTACCTAGAATATGAACCACACGATGACTAGTTATTTAGAATAAATGCATGAAGCAGACCCTGAGCTGAATGGGTTTGCTCTGGAGTACCAAATATTCAATCACTTCATATGATCGTGGTCTCACTTCAAGTAAGTTAACTTTTGCACCTATGAACTCTTGAGAAAAGAAAATTCACAGCATAAATGGCAATGTCCAAGAGTCGCATAGTAGTCCTTGCTCCATTAATTACTAAGGGCTAGGATCCATGTCATACTGAAAAGTGCATGCACATTGTTGTTAGGGCATACATGTAGATTGCATATGTTACATTCGACATTCTAAATAAGTACCCTCTTACATGAGGAACAAAGTGTTGTTTATTTTATGTTCAAAACCACCACCAAATAAGAGTAACTAATTCAAATATAAGCTACCAAGCCAGTTTCAAATTTCTTGCAGCAAATAACTACATAAAATTATACATATAAAAACCTTACCATACAATTACTTATCCAGAATATGAACCACGCGATGACTGGTTATTTAGAATAAATGCATGAAGCAGACCCTGAGCTGAATGGGTTTGCTCTAGAGTACCATATATTCAATCACTTCATATGATCGTGGTCTCACTTCAAGTAAGTTAACTTTTGCACCTAATATTTGTAGAAGGTATATAAGATCTTGTTGATGAATATACTCATGAGAAGAGCTCTGAGATGATGCATATACAATAAAGGATTGATCAAATCAAATCACAAAACCAAGAAGATGGTTTGAAAAAATGGATAACCAAGTGGCATGTGCACATATTTATAACTCACAATGTCTGCCACCATTGAACATTCTCTCTTGTCAATAATCCTAACAGGGAAATTTTAGCAACACCCTTCCCTGAATTTGCAATAAGAGGTGCAATGGCATGCTCAGTTATGACAACTTCAATTGTTGTTTTAGTAACAAGCCCACCAATTGATCTGATACACAAAATGAGTGAAAATGAGTCAATCTTACCAAACACTAATAAGGATAACTTGAAACTACAACCCAATAACTAATTAAATAGATATTGATCTTATCCATACATTCCAGATCCTTTTGGCCCCCCTTGTTTTCTTGCTTTCTCTTCATACTCGGGTAGATTCCTACCACTGATCTTCTGTCATTAGAAGGCATGTCAGAGAGACAAATCAACATTATACTTGGAGAAAAGGAGAGATTGGTTGAAGAACCGGGACCTATTGGGTTGGGCAGGCTCTTTAAAAGCAATCTTTATCTCTTAATTTTTGACCCAGGTGACTAGAGGGGAGTAGATTTTTCATGGAGCACAAGAAGAGAAACAAAGAAACATGACAAAGCAGTGATGGTGTTGAAAGGACTACACATAGTGAAAAACCTTACATGAGATCATGTTGTTTAGGTTGGATATGTGCTACCCTAAAGAACATTGGAGACGAAGCTCTAGTAATGTCAATGAGCTAATAGTAGGATGAGATTGAGACACACGCGTGTAGACAAAATGTTGAATTCAAAATCAATCCACATATTGTGCTCCAAACATCATTCAATTACCCTCAAAATAGTGCATGTTAACCACACAGAAATAACCATGAATTTGAGTGAATAAGAAACTTCCTCAAGGCCGAAATGTAGGTGATAAGTATCTACAAAAGATCACCAATAATATTCCTTAGAGGGAGGCAAGAACTCGCTTGAAGATAAGCCCATTCTACCTCAACCCAGAAATTCGAATTGACTTCAAAAAGGACTGAAATAGAATGTTAAATGGATGCCTGAACTTTCCATAGAAATCTTTGTGAAGAAGGATGAATTAATACCTTAGATTGTATGCTTTGAAGGCCAAACCCTTGTAATGAAGCAGGCCAAATATGACCTCTAGGACCTGTGCATGTAGCCTCAGAAAGGGTCCAAAGAAGTCTATTAAAAGAGAGCAAAGTAAGGGACAAAAATTCCACTCAGTTGATTCCAAAATTCCAACGAAAAACAGAACCAAAAACATAAAAGACAAACCCAATCAACTCCAAAAATGTGACCTTTTACTACATGTGTGAGTGATTACTAAAGGCTGTATAAATTAGAGATGTATGTATCAATGTTGTTGATAGTAAAAAGCAGAGTTTCCTTAATGATGTCAAATTTGATTGAACTGTGCAACAATAAGATAATTGTTGGGAATACTTTGTGTAAGCTAATTGTTGGCCATACTTTCTGTGAAATAATCTAATAAAAATAATAAATAATTTTCACAAAACCACTATTCTTGATCATTTTTGTTGCAAATTCAATTGCTTACCAGTATTAGATACTTACAAATTGAAAAAAATATAAGTATAATGAAAATGATGAGCACATTTTTATCACATACTCTGCGACCTAAAACCAGAGAACCATGTTTAAAATTTAAAAGTGATTGAGAGCTAAAACAAGAGAACCAATAAACTATCATACAAGAAAATAAAGAAATTCAATGGAAATACAAGGCAATTTAAATATTCTTATCATGAAGAAAAATAGGCCTATGCATTTCTAATAAAAATCCCTTATTCACCATGGTGCAATCAACAATAATTGTATAACACCTTGCAAGCTTAGCATAGTCATTCAAGAAAATGCTTACCTCTGATAGATGAATCCACAGAGGCGATATTTGCACCGTAACGAGGTTTTATTTTCCTTGTTTCCCTCGATTTTGTCATCCCTCTGTCACGTCACCATGGATGCAGAGGATATAGGATTTAGTTTAAAAAATGAAGAAAATAAGACAAAAAAATGTTACAATTCAATTTTAAATGAAGAAAATAAGACAAAAAAAGACACTGCGATTCAATTTACATGAATGGAGCTATGTCAATGAAAGTAAATCCATTAACCTATAGTCAGAGTGATCGAATGAAAAGAGTTGGAAAATAATTTTACTAGAGCCAAATGGTGTGCCCCTGGGCTTTCAAATGCAGTAGATTCAGAAAAGCCAGATTGATTCGAGGGAGCCCTCCAAATCCAATGCAAAACCCGACTCCCATCTTCAATATGACCAACTTTACCACCAAGTTCTGAGGAATTTCGTCCCCAGAAAAATGTTCCCAGTGGCCACCGTCCAAAACCTTTGACAGATGAATCCACAACAACATATTGACCCACTTTACTGCAGGTTCTGAGGAATTCCTTGTCCAGAAAAACACTCCCAGTGTCCACTATTTGACCATCGTTGGAATTTTCTATCACGGAGATGAGATGGTCATCACCCAGATCCAACAATGAGATTGGCAGCATAGGATCTATGCGAATGTGAATTTATGCCTCTGTGAATTAAATCTTGGCAGATTGCAACTTAGAGAGGCCGGTGAGAGCCACTAGTTGAAGAATATTTGTACAAAATTAATTTGTAATTCATCAGTTTTATTGATTACTTGTTGCATAGCCATCGGCGTCGCTGCACATAGTATTGTTGTCCATTAAGTCAATCCCAGGAGGCACAGTAATTTTTTATATCCATCTCTCGAACATTGTGGAGGTTTTTGCATTTTTGAAAGCCACTTGTGGAATTAGTACAACGCTTTGCTGCCCATGAAATCAAAACCACCCAACACCTTGTGGAAAAATCTGCATCTTTTGAAAAGCATTCAGGGAATTAGTATGGTGTAACATCCCATACCCAATTCGAATTACCTGTCAAGAAAGAAATCAGAGTCAGAAATGGAAATCAGCGCTGAGATTCATAAGCAGTAGAAGCTAATCATTAAACAGTCTAGGAGTGGGAAGATGGGATAGAACTGCGGTCCAAGTACTGTGATAGAGAGCTCATAGTGTTTCCCAAACTTCAATTGATGACGCGAAGCCAAAACCAAAAGCGAAGCCAAAACTACCACTGGTTGAAGAATATTTCTGTAAAATTGATTCATAATTCAACAATTTTATTGATTACTTGTTGCATAGCCATCGGCGTCGCTGCACATAATATTGTTATCCATTAAGTCAATCCCAAGAGGTGCAGTATTTTTTTATATCCATCTCTCAGACATTGTGGAGATTTCTGCATTTTTGAAAGCCATTTATGGAATTAGTACAACTATTTGCTGCCCATGAAGTCAACACCACCTGACACCTTGTGGACATTTCTGCATCTTTTGAAAAGCATTTAGGGAATTAGTATGGTGTAACATCCCATACCCAATTCGAATTACCTGTCAAGAAAGAAATCAGAGTCAGAAATGGAAATCAGCGCCAAGATTCATAAGTAGCAGAAGCTAATCATTAAACAGTGCAGGAGTGGAAAGGTAGGACAGAACTGCGATCCAAGTAGTGTGATAGAGAGCTCATAGTGTTTCCCAAACTCAGAATGCAGAAACTAGAAGCGAAGCCAAAACTGTTATGAAGGATCAAATTTACGCTCGTCAGGTGGTTAGGGAGTTGCAACTACCTTAGCATAATTGAACGACTCAACATGGCTCAATCGTCTAAGATATCATCTAATGGTGCAAAGTAATGACACGTAGGCATAGAGCAAGGTTTATTTTAGAGGGAACGCCTTATGGTGTAACTATCTAAACATAAATTTACTCTCAATTGGTGAAAACCCATCCTCCAAAGAGAATTAGATGTGGTATATTTTTTTGAATTTTAATATTATCAACTATGAGAAAAAACAAATATCATTCAATATTCTTCAAGATTTTAGTAGAAATGTCAAACTAACAATTTTCAAAACCATATAATATTATAAAAATCACAAGTGCATCCATCATTTTCTTAATCTCATAGTTCTAAGTGGCATGTGATGAAAATAAACTCTTACACACCCATAATAGTTAACTTCATCTCAGTTGTTGTTATGGGACAGAAAAAGAAGTTAGTGACTTTGTCATTCATAACTTTTATCTTATTAGATTATTCACTGACATATAAAGTTGGAACATATATATTTAATGATTTTTAGTTGATTAAGGACATTCATAAAATATATTATTTGAGCTTCAAGAAGAAGGTTGCTGACTATTTAAATTAAGTTAATGTTAGTGTAGCTTACTTTTTCAAAGCATGCCTCAAAATTGTCAATATAAATGTCAAAAATGATATATGACAAATAAAATTTTTAATTTAATTTTATTTTATTTTGTAAACAAATTTTCTATTAAATAAATAAAGTTACATCCACCCCACAACCATGCCTATCGGTGGCCTATTACCTTGGAGGCCATACCACTTACAAAATAAAAATTAATGAGTCCAAAAATAATTTATATGTCTATACCAAGTCTTCAAAAATGGAGAGTATTCTATAGGAACCCAAGTATATAAGGTTTGATTCATATAAGAAGATATAGATTGATTGTATGTTAGTTTACACAAGAAAGCATTCAAATTCATAATTGAACAAGAAAACTAAACAAATAGAGAAACAAAAGTCTTCGTGAAACTAGGTAGAAGTGGAGTTTCCCACCTCAATGGGGTTGGTATTCTCCTAGCTAGAGCCACTTGGACTTGGAGTATAAGCAACATAGGATTCAATCAACTACTCCCATTTCCTTCTGGTGGAGCATTGCCTTGTGTAGTAACAACAATATTTATTCCTTTGCATCTCTGTTTCCATGTTTACCCCACCTAGTAGCATCTTCATTCTCCGATACAAATCAATTCCCAAATGATATTGGCTCTACTTGTCACAAGTATGTCCCCGGGTCAGGAACCAAATCTGTGATATCAGTTAACACTTCCAAATATCATATACGACCACTCTCAATAGCTACATACACTACAAAATAATGCAATTTATGTTGAACCTTCATGGGGAAATTTTCCTTGAATATGAAACTAGAAGTATATTCCCTTCAATGAGCTTCAGAGCCTAAATCTTTCCATGGATGCCAATATAGAGGTTTCATAATTTCCCCCTCCTAACCATTTATCTAAATCAATGGAACTATATTGGACACATAGTGTAGTAGGGAATGCAAGCTAGAGAGTTAAAGAAATACAGAGGCGTAGAAGAATCATGACCACTCTTAGTGTTCATGGAAAGAAATGGGAAACATGAATGGCAATGAATGTGGAGGTGGAAAAAGAAGCACAAGTTACTTACAAATGATAAGGTTGAAGGCATAAATAGACATATAGAATAGGCAAAGAATGTGAATGATACGAGAGGAATCATCGTCATGACCATTGAGTTTCTCTATGTGGGAACTTTGTCATTCCAATATGGTCCATAACATAACCATAACCACTCCCTTTCTACACCACTAACCCATAACTCATACCACATATATTAATTAAGGTTGGTAGGATGGCACATATACCTTACTTATAGAGTGAGGTGATGGCATCTTGATTGCATCTCACCTCACCTTATTAGGGGGAGATTGATAGTGATTTGTAATGGATTAAAATTCATATATCAGGGTATATGGAGGTAGAGTTTTCCAAGAATGATGAAAATCAAGGTTAGAAGTTGAGTAGCCCAGGTTAGCTAGATTATCTACCATTTTGTTCCTTTTCTAGGAGACATGAGAGGGGAGAAAAACTAGATGGAGAGAATAATATTTGAAATTATGAAAAGAAAAATTTCAAACCTCCAACTACAAGATAATTTTTTTGGAAAAATTCCATTAATGATTCCTTTAAAATAAGCGTTTGTCTACTCAGAATCCCCCTTCATCAATAATTTTCAAAAGTTGTTGACTTTTGCATGTAGGAGGAATTTTTCTATTGCATGGAATTCATCCTTGTTTTTGGAGTTTATTCCAAAGGAGTTTGTGTAAATAAATATTATATTTCCTTTGTCATGTCTAAACAATACTCAAAGTGCTTTGTACCAAGACTTCCACTAGAGGCCCCATTGAAATTTAACTTGATGAATCCCTTGGTTCAAAGAAGATCAAATGTTGGAGAAGGATAAAGGCATAAGAGGGGGAGCTAAAATGGGTCAAAGAGAGAGGAGAAAAGTAGAGGTGTTCTAAAATTAATTCATCTAATGGGGAAGCTTTTTAGTTGTCATTGGTCCAAGATTAGAGGAAGGAATTTTTATTGATGTCTTGTTTGACCTTATCATAAAATATTTTGGAGTATTTTGAAAGATTATTCCATTGTATTTTTAAAATGTATTCCATAACAACAACCCCAATAGAAGACACTGTGCTCTGTTTAGAATAGGCTTCTAAAAATCCACGTTTCACCATAATTAAATTATAAGCTATAGTTTGGGCTACTTTTGATTTGATTGTCTAAATACTAATAATACATGATTCCATAACTCATTTGAGCATGGGAAAGAATCAAATACATGCTTACAATAATTTAGATCACCCTAATGAAGGAAATAAATATATGTCCCTTCAAATCCCTTCTAATTCAATCCCACATTATGGTCTTCTTGTACACAACTAGCCTAAAGTAGAGAGCAATTTTTGGCCACAATTTATATCCCCACATTTTTTTCAAATGTCCTACTATGGCAATGAATCATAGTCTATTGTTAGAGAGTATGCTTATTTTACCAAGAGGGAGTATTGTGATTGATAACCCCACTTGATTTTGTCTTTTTCTTTCGAGAAAACAATTTGTCTTTGTTGTAGGGATGGCCCGAACGGTGATGAGTCAATTGAATTTGATAAAGAAGGCTGATATTATGGACCAAGAAAAGAGTTTTGTGTTGAATTTTTCTAGTAATTAACTACCCCATATTTGTCTTGGGATAACATTGTAATTTTGATATTAACTAAAGGATATTTTGTCACAAGTTTTAGGAGTTCATTCCATGAGTCATCCTAGAAAAGAGAAGATTCCCCATTGTAAATTCTCTAAAAGTTGTGTTATTGAATTATGTTTATGTTGATACTGGAAATATAGAGGATCCCTAATAAAACTCTGAGATCTTAACTTATGTCAAAAAATGAAGTTTTATCCATATTATTGGTTTCATATATGAACCCATAACTTATCACCTTCTTCTACTTATCACTTCCATAGTTTTGCCCCCAACACTTTACAAAGGATTTCTACATCTCTGATTCCCAGCCACCCTTTTAGCTTTAGAAGACATAGCTTTGCTAAAGAGACCAAGGCCCATTTTATTCTTATGAGATCCTCCTCGAATAAAGGAAAACATCATCATAGCTAAGGAATTAAGAATAAATTTGGGAGCATCTAAGTAGAAAAATTGTAAATAAGAAGGGCTTGCACAAATTTCATGATGACCAATCTACATACTAGGTTATGAGAATGAAATGTCCAACTTTCTAACTTACTATTCATTTTCTAAAGTAAAGGTGCACAATGTTTTTGTTTAAAGGACTTATTGACTAGAGGGTCTCCCATGTATTTAGATGCAAGGTAGTAAAGATGGAGACCTAAATGACAAACTAGATGGCCCTTGAATATAGGGATAGGTGTTCAAGAAAAATATCTAATATTTTTAGTAATTGATTGATGCATCGAACACCTCCAAAATATCATCCAATACCTAGGATAAGTCTTTGGCGTATGATATTATGGATATTCCTATAAGAATAGTGTCAACGACAAATTACTTGGCATAGGCTTGGATATATCTTCCAAAGAGATGAAGACCTTTGATATTTCTATTAGTAACATCAACTTTGAGTTCCTTTCCAAGACATTCAGTTGTAATACTGAGAAGAAAGGGAGAGAATGGGTCTCCCTAGTGAACACCTCCTGAAGTATTAAAAGTGGGAGAGGATGACCCATTAACCTAAATGGAGAAGAAAGGAGTGGAAAACAAGGAGGAGATAAATTTGGAACATGATCCAGAGAATCCAAAAGCAATGAGAGAATGAAAAATATAATTGCAATTTAATTTATCAAATGCCTTTGAAAGGTCTATTTGGCCAAAATACCAATTTTTTTTCAGAAATATTTGATATAATAGATGATCCTGAGCTACAAGAATTCCATCCAAGATCTAACATCCCTCCACATATATTTTTTGCATAGTTGAGATGAGAGATGGAAGAATGAGCTTAAGGAAATTGGAAATGACTTTAAAAATGACCTTATAGATGACATTACAGAGGGAAAAACATTGGATAAACATTTGGATTATTCTATTAGAGCATGTATCTCATTACACAAAAAAGTGGTCCAAGTGGGAAAGAAGTACTTAGTAGATCCATTCAAGCCTAGAGAATTGTGTTATGGCATATGTTTAACTACCTCCTCTACTTCCTCTATTGGTATAAGTGTAATAAGGGTTTAATTTTGTTCCATGCTAATGAGTGAGGGGATATGTTGGGTTATTTTTTAGATAGCCTCTATTTGGTGTGGTTAGGGGTCCTTGAGTGGTTTTATATAAAAAAAAAAAAAAATAGTTGGTTTTTACTCTATATTAGTGTGATCCGCTAATATAGACCCAAATTTATTCTTCAATAACATGATTATGCTCCTGTGGGAGTTAGATTTTGGATTTGAGTAGAAATTTAGTATTATTTTTCACCTCCTTAAGCCATTGAGTTCATGATTATTCATTCCAAAGTATTTTTTCCTGTTTACACCTCTCCTCCAAACTGACAAGGAAGTTCACTTATTTCCTTGTTGATTCTTCTAATATGTCATTAAGGGTGTCGTGTTGTTGAAAGTGTTGCATTTTGGATTCCAAGTCCTATTTTACTTGAATAATGTTATCAAATTCCTCTTGGTTCCATTTTTATCTTTCACTCCAAATATTTTAGTTTTTGTTGGAACTGGTATATTGTTGATCCTTTTATAATATCATATTCTAACCACTAGTCCTTTTCCTTGTCTAAGAAGGAAGGATGAAAGAGCTAGAAATTTTGAAACCTAAAATACTTCATATTGGGCCCTTATTAATACATTTTTCCAGCCAAATTGATGAGTAATATGAACCTCTACATGGAAGGATGGAAGCCTCAATGAAGACATCTCATCCAAATATGTATTTTGAGAGAATAAATTGATCCAATATTGAGGATTTTTTCTTTCCCTCCCTCTTCTATTATTCTAGTTATAGATCCCATTAATTATTTCCAATTTCATCATATGTACGTTATGCATAGCTTGGCTAAATATACTTATAAACATACTTATGCCTCCAATATACTTATAAACATTTTCATCTCCTATAGAGACTTAATTAGATTAAAATCTCTCCCAATTATTCACATAGTACCTCCTATAATGGTTTTTAATTTGCATAGGTTATGTATAAAATAATGTTTTTCACTCATCACATGAATCCATTGACATTGGAAACAATGCCCTCTTCCAAGGATCGTATCAAATGGTACTTTGGAATTAAGATACAGGGGTCTACATAGAGATCCAATAAGAAATTATCATCTAGATTCCATAAAATAGCAAATTTTCTAGCATGGCCTAACACATCAATTTTTATGGATTGGAAACCTTTCCAAACTTTGGGGACTATTTTAGAAATATTGTCACTAGAACATTTAATTCACTATAGCATTAATATCATGGATAATTATTTTATGATTTTTTCCTTAAGAATATGCTTCCTACCTCTGTAGTTGGGGCCTATAATATTCCACAATATAATGTTCAAGTAAATTTGTATGGGTTGAAGTGAAATACCTCCGTGATTAAGAAGATTGTACATTGTATCAAATTCTCTCCTAATCCTTGCAAACTTTGACTTTTAGATTTCCTTACTCTCTTTTTATTAGCTTGGGAATCTTGGTTGGATCATTGAAATAATGGGTGAAGAGTCCCATCCATGGGGTTGATTTATTTTAACCAGAGGGATAAAACAAATGATGATTCACTTTGAGGTGTACACTATGAATTAGTTAGACCTAGGGCTCCAAGATGGAGAGTGGGCCTTTTCCAAGCCAATTTTCAACTATCTCTAGAAAATGTGGTTCATCTATATCCACTTTCTTATTTGAATATAGGGCTACAATTTATGTGCCTTCTTCCATAATTTCCCTTATTTGTTCTACTATAGATTATTTTTTCCTTCTCCAACTTCATCTTCTAGTGAGGGGTGATCATATATTCTCTTGTATTGGATTTTATTCTTCTAAAGGGTGTTATTTAAACTAGTCATAACCTCTTGAGAGAAGGATTCAAAGTTATTTCTTGTGGATGGATAGGATCTGGGATCTAATTTTGTGGAGTGCGAGGCTTTCTCCTTCGTGATATTATTTGAATGTACCCTCATTATCTATTTTATATTTTTGTGGCTATGATGGATCCTTGGGAGTAAGAGGGGAAACTAAAAAAAGATGGCCATACTCTTGGATTCTTCTACACCTGAAAGAAAAGTGATTGTAATATATGGGTTTCTTCCAAGCTACATATTGGCAATGTATGTCAATGGATTCCATAAGAGGATAATCAATATAATTGTATATGTAGGTTTAAACATAGAAGTATATCAACCGAATTTCAAGGCTTATAATAATTTTTCAAAATAACGAAGGAGATTTCCAATGCCCTCAAAATTTTCTTCCTCCAAAGATTCTCAAGGAAAATAAAGGAATATAGTCCGCACAAGAGATGCTTTGAATTCCCCCATATAAGATAAATCTTTCAATCCAAAATCGAGGAAATAGGCCCATTGAGTTGAATAAATAGGGATATTTATCAAAGATCTTATTCTTGTCTTCTATATTGCCAAAAAACATTATAAAAACCCCCTTTCCCCTAACTTTACAACTAATTGTCCCTTGGGTTTCCACTTGTTGTGGATCCACCATGTTATGGATTTTGTTAATGGCGAGAGACCTAGAAATTTGCCTATCAGTGCATTATCTTTTGTATACAAAATGTATTTGGCAATTTTTATAGATTTTTCCTTAAATTTAGGGTCCTTTACTGCTTTAGGAATACACCACCATGCATTGTGGAATTACCAAGCCAATCTTATAAGGTTATCAATTCCTTGGCTTAGATTATTGTTAGGATTATCAAAATGGATATGATGGGTTTAAGGCTATCTATGATGATCCCTCGAGGTGATATAGTTGTAGGAAGGAGCAAGGCCCCTTGTGCCTACTCTGACCATATGCTATAAAACCATAGCTAGAAGTCAAATATTGCTAGGTCCCTATAATACTATTGTAGTCCCCTTATTGTTATTGTTAATGTATCCCCCTTATTATTATTGTTGTGACCATGTATCCCCCATATTTTTTTTGTTGCAACCCATAGAAGCCCACTATTGTTATTTTTGTGCCCTTACATTATTATTGTTATGTAGGCTCTGATTATATTAAGACCCCTTAAACTCCTATATATACAAATGAGGTATTTTCATTTGTATCATCCAAGAATTGTTCATTTATGTAATATAAAGGAGGTTTGCCCCTCGAAGACAATAAATTTTAATTCATTCATCTACCTTTTTGTGAGCTGGTCGCATAACATTTGGTATCAGAGTTTTGGATTCTAGGGTTTCATTGTATCAAGCAGGTCATCGTGGAATTTTTGTTATAAAAAAATTTCTACAAAGATTTAGAAGTAGAAATTGCAACCACGTGGAGTTGAAATCTTGGTGAAATTCATGCCATAATTTCATATCTTCTTTTGTTATAGATTCTGAGATATGGTCTGAATAAGTTAGCATTTTTCATTGTCTGGAATTGAGTCTCAAACAAGTAACCTAGGAAAAATCATCATTCCTTTCAGTTCAGACACCAGATTTGAATTATGCAAAAAAATAGAAAAAATCTAACAGACTATAGTTTCTTAGGTAGCAATTTTAGGGTTGAATGTTGAAATAGTGAGACATGGAATCCCATACAAGTTCGCTCTACTGAACTAGTCCATAATCAAGACATCATGAGATATCTAGCATAACTATATATTGAAGAATCCAATATTGGTCTGATTTGTGGAATTGGAAAGAAGGTTCATAGGGATAGCATGGGAGAAAATTTTAGACCTTGGAAATTTGAATTATAGAGATACAACAATTACAATACCGAGCTCCAAAAATCAAGAAAAAGGTGTGTATTTTTTAAATTTTGTTTGAAAAAATAGTTTGAAGTGATTCAAATGGAATATTGAAGCATGAATATAAGTATTTGGTTATAAAATGCCTCCAAAACAACATAATTCTACACCCATTAAGCCCTTAGAAATCTCTACTATGGCGTATGAAGAGGAATAATTGCAACATGTTATATCAAAATTACGAGACCAAGTACAACAAATTTCGCTCTCAGAAAGAGAAACTAAAGATTCCATGGATGGTTAATTTTAAAAGAAAACATGGAAGTTTTGAAGGATGGCATGGAAGCTAAGATGGATGGTTTGAAATAGGACCTAGAAGGTTTGAAGGATGGTTTGACAAAGTTGTTGCAAGAAAGGCTTCCCGATGGTGACAAGGTAATCCATGAAAATCATGATGACGAGAAAAAAAATATGAATTATCATTTTAGAGACTCCAATGTGGGGTTTAAGAACCACCAAATTCCAAATATAGATATGAGGAATTTTGATGGCAAGGGTCCGGTAACATGGATACTACCAATAGAACAATATTTTGATCTATAGGAAATTTAACCCTCCCAAAAGGTACGTATTCCATCTTTATATTTAGAACCCAATCAATTTATATGGTATAGGTGGATTTGTTCTTGTAAACCACTTGCCACCTGGTTAATTTTGATGGAGAAAATTATAGGACATTATAAATATACAAATATCAACACATTCTTTAGCCAATTGATAAATCTCAAATAAAAGTGTTCAATGGTGGAGCACATTGAAGACTTTCAAAAGTTGAATATTAGGGTAACTGATATTGCAAAGGAGCATAGGATTTATGTATTCATAAGGACTTTAAAAGATAAAATCCAACATTAATTTCACCTTTGGTAACTTGATTCAGTGGAGAAGGCATTCAGGGTGGCAAGAAAAGTTGAAAGTAAAACTATGGCAACCAGGAAGTCTACCACTCACAATTATAAAGAGGGAAGTGTTGTTGCTCCTAGTCTTCAACAACCTACAAGGTTGACACCACAAAAATTGGAGGAAAAAAGAGAAAAAGGGATTTCTTACACTTTTTATAGAAAATACACTAAATGTCATAAGTGTGTTGAGAATAAATTATTCTACATAGATTGTGAAGAGGAGGAAGAAAAGGAACAAGAAACATCAAAAGAGGAGGATATACACCAGGAACCAACCCCCGAGAAAGAAGAAATTAATCGGACCATATCTTGAAATGCATTGGTAGTAATTACCACTCCTCAAACTCTCAAGATAGAAGGATATATCAAGAAGAAAAAGGTAATAGTGTTGATTGATTCGGGTGGTATCCATAATTTATTCATTGTAAGATAGCCAAGGAATTGAATTGCTTTGTATATTCATAACTAGAGTGTCAAGTGATGGTTGCAAATGGGGGAACTATAAATTGCTCTGGAAAGTGCCATAATATCAAGCTAACCATGGGGGAATATGTATTGAATAGCCTAATTCTTTCCATTCCAATTGGTGGTGTTGTTGTTGTACTAGGAGTCCAATGGTTACAATCTTTGGGGATGATAACTTTCATTTTTCAGAAACTTTTCTTGAATATTTTTTGGGAATGGCAGGAACTTGAATTAAGGCATATCGCGGGGAAGGAACTTGAATTAAATATAAATTTCACATTCCTATCATTGATGAATTGTTGGATCAATTACATGGAGAGATTTACTTCACCGAATTGGATCTTCGTTCAAGATATGATCAAATTAGAATGAAAACTAAAGACATTCCGAAAACAACATTCAAAACTCATGAGGGTCATTATGAATTTTTGGTCATGCCTTTTGGAATTATTAATGCACCTTCCACATTCCAAGATTTAATGAATTCCATTTTCAAACCATTCCTTAGAAAAATTGTGTTAGTATTTTTTGATGATATACTAATCTACAAGTCTTGGAAGTATCACATTCAACATGTTGACAGGGTGCTCAAACTATTGGAGGAGAAATAATTATATGAAAAAACATCCAAATGTTTCTTTGAAGTATAAGAGGTGGAATATTTTGGTTGTATTGTATCTCATAATGGTGTTAAGGTATACCTAACAAAATTAAAGCCATTAAGGAATGGAAAATCCCCACAACCACAAAGCATATTTGAGGATTTCTCGAGTTGACAGGGTATTATCACAATTTTGTTAAGAACTGTGGGAGAATAACACCACCTCTAACATCATTAATTAAGAAAGATGCATTTTCTTGGATGCCAAAATCAACGGAGGCCTTTGAAAATCTTAAAGAGGCAATGTGACAAGCACCAGACTTAGTTATGCCCAGCTTCAAAAAATCTTTTATTATGGAATGTGATGCATCAGGAAATGGAATTGGTGTTGGTTGAATGCAAGAAGGAAGAGAGATTCATTTTGAAATTGTCGAATCAAAGGAAAGTATTTACAAAAACCTATTTATGAGAAGGAAATGTTGGCAATACTACATGCACTAAAAAATGGTGACCTTACCTAATGGGAAGACACTTAAAGGTAAAAATAGATCATCACAGTCTTAAATACATTTTGGAGCAAAGATTATCTTCAGAACAGAAACAAAATTGGGTGACAAGGAGGTTGGGTTATGACTTTGAAATCATCTACAAAAAGGGGAAGCAAAATTTTGTTGCATATGCACTCTCAAGAAAGGATGAGGATGTGGAAGCATTTTTTTGTGCCATTTCTATTATCCAAACTAAGTGGATACCCAAATCAAGGGATGAATGCAAGAATTATGAAGAGGTGTGGTCACTCATTCAAAAGTTTCAACAAGATCCCAATACATCTGATACATTTAGTTGGAAAAATTATTCATTATGGTAGAAAGATTGTTTATATATTTGTAAGAATTCCCAACTCAAACAAAAAATTCTTTTTGAATTGTACACCTCTCCCTTAGGAGGGCACTCAGGATTTTAAAATACTTACGATAGGGTCAAGAATGAATATTTTTTGGGATGGCCTTAAATATGATATTCAAAATTTTGTGGTAGAATGTTTGGTTTTCTAGCAAAATAAAGTTGAAATAATTAATACCATGGGTTTGATACAACCTTTAGCCATTCCATATCAGCGTTGGGAGGAGGTCCCAATGGATTTTATCATATTTTTACACAAGTCTGAAGGAAAGAGTGTCATCATGGTGGTAGTTGATAGAATTACCAAGTAAGCACACTTTTATGCATCATCTCATCCTTTTAAAGCTAGTACAGTTTCTACTGCAGTTATGGAAACAATTCAAAAGCTTCATGGAAACCCAAAGATTATAGTAAGTGACAAAGATCCCTTTTTCACTAGAAATTTTTGGACGGACTTATTTTCTTGTCTTGGAGATTAATTATCTCATAGCTCATCTTATCATCCTCAATCTGATGAGAAAATTTAGATAGTGAAAAAAAGTTTGGAAGGTTATCTTCTTTTCTTTGTACCTAATAAACAAACACAATGGGTCAAGTGGTTACCTCTAGCTTAATGGTGGTATAACACTTCCTTCCATACTGCAGCAAAAATGACCCCATTTATGGTACTTTATGGATATCATCCACCATCCATCAAATCATATTTAAGAGAAAAATATAAGGTTCAAGCACTGGAAGATCACATCGAGCATCAATAATAAGTTCTCCAACTCTTAAAGGATAAATATCGAATGAAACAACTGGAAGATCAACATCACATTGAACGAAGTTTTGATGTAGGTGACTGGTTATTTTTATGGCTAAAACCATACAAACAAATGTCTCTCAAGAAAGGTAAGAAGGATAATAAATTATCACCCAAGTACTATGGTCCTTACAAGGTGTTGCATAAGACTAGTACTATGGCATACAAATTGGAGTTGTCTGCATCTTCTCGAGTACATCTAGTTTTCCATGTCTCGTGCTTAAAAAAGGTGATAAGTGACAATCTTCTAGGTCAAATAGTGTTTTTTGAACTTGTTGAAGAAGGAAAAATCATATTTGAGCCTAAAGAAGCCACAGAAATAAGAACCTGATAACTACAGAATCGATCAATTTCATAGTATCTCATTAAGTGGAAGAACTTACCCACTAAAGATTCGACATGGGAGGATGAAAATTTTGTACATAAGCATCCATAACTACTCAAGCATTGAAGAAAACACATTTTTCAAGGAGGGGCATGTTAGGTCCCTATAATACTGATGTAGCCCCCTTATTGTTATTGTTGTTCCCATGTAGCCCCCATAATGTTATTGTTGTGCCTCATAGAATCCCACTATTGTTATTGTTGTTCCCTTACATTATTATTGTTATGTAGGTTCTAATTATATTGTGATCCCTTAGACTCCAATATATACAAAGGAGGTCTTGTCATTTGTATCATCTAAGAATTTTTCATTTATGTAATGTAAAGGAGGTTTCCCCTTCGAAGATGATGATTTTTAATTCGTTGATATATCTATTTGTGAGTTGGTTGCATAACAAATATACTAGACAATATTATGTACAAAAATATTACTTAATCCCAATACTGCAATTAATTATTAGATTCAAAGGCACATTTAATGGTTCAATATTAGGGATATGTTTAATTTGTTACATGATCAACCTAAAGTTGACACTTATCCCTTTTAAATTAAAACTAAATATTCATTAAAAAAAAATATCAACTATAATAAACAATAAAGATAAATATACATGTTTGGTTAGTTTCAATTAAAAGCATTAAAAAATATTAGTAATATCACTTTCACTATGCTCACATATTTGTTGATTGGTATTACTGGTTGATATTACAACATAGTATGTAGGGGATGTGTACTTCCTTCTATATTTAACATAGAGTTGACATGTGGTATAAACAAAATATTAATAAAAAACAAATATTTCACTCTTAGTCATTTTATTTATATATCCACATTAAGAAAATAATTTTATACAACTTTATATAAAAATATAAATTAATTGAAATTAAAAAAAATGTATATTTTCAAGTAATTGTTTT